>MU226321.1:378176-392482 GCA_018584345.1 Thuja plicata
TTATTACTCTATTAGCTTAAGCTTCTCTTAGGTGCGTTATTAATTAATTCCTAATTAATAATGCACAACCTAGTATTTCCTTTTTAGGGTTTCGTTCACCTTATAAGGTTGAACTTTTTATTTGCTCAATTAATTCAGTTGATAATTTTGCTCTCCCATTTTGAGTAAACATCTGATTTCTTCTTTTTCATATTTCTGCTTCTACTTTGTATCAGGTTCTTGCATGCAGGTATTCGGGGTCTGTGGATTTGCATGTTAGCAATTTCTACACATCTTTGTCCCAGGAAATGTCATCATGGAGGACATGTGAGAATTGGATTTTCAAGGCCCGATGTATGAAGAAGTTTGAATTTGGGGACATGTCTGCAGGAAGGTCTGTCATGCAACTTCCTATGACCCCTTTCGACACATTGGAAAAATAAAGTGTATCCAAAGTGGTCGTAGGAACCCTTAGGACACACTAGAGTGTTCTAATGTGTTGAAAGGGGTCATGGGGACTTCCTAGGGGTCCTAGTACGCCTTATCACGTGTTAGGACCCCTAGGGAGTCTCCATGACCCCTTTCAACACATTTCAACACTCAAGTGTGTTCCAAGAGGTCATAGGACCCCTTAAGACACACTTGAGTGTTCTAATGTGTCAAAAGGGGTCATGGGGACTTCCTAGGGGTCCTATTATGCTTTATCACGTGTTAGGACCCCTAGGAAGTCCCCATGACCCCTTTCGACACATTGAAACAATCAAGTGTGTCCCAAGGGGTCCTACGACCTCTTGGGACACAATTGAGTGTTCCAATGTGTCAAAAGGGGTCACAAGGAATTTCTAGGGGTCCTAACGCATGATAAGGTGCACCTTCCAATCTTTTATTAATGTCTTTTTCTATTTCACTCACTTGAAAAACCTATGTACTAGGAGGGTATTAAATTGTAATAACTATGTACGAAAGGTTGGAAGATTGCAGAAAAAATCATGGATGGCCATTGAAAGAAGCAAAGGCAACCAATCGGCCATTTAAAAAAAAATCATGGGCGACCATTGAAATAAGCTATTTTGCTGGAGGGAAGAGCAGAAAACTTTCGCTAATTTGCAATGGCTCGAAGTGAAGGGAGCAACTCTACTTCCAGATGTATTTCAGGTTGTCCATCTATACAGTTTGGTGAAGAAGGGTGTGCATTTTCTAATTCCTACTACTCCAATTGTTACCTAAGGGTCCTAATGCATGATAAGGCATACTAGGACCCCTTAGGACACACTTGAAGATTGCAAAAAAAATTATGAATGGCCATTGAAAGAAGCAAAGACAATTAATCGGCCATTGAAATAAGCTATTTTTCTGGAGGGAAGAGCAAAAAACTTTCGCTAATTTTCGATGGCCCGAAGCGAAGGGAGCAACTCTACTTCCAGATGTATTTCAGGTTTCCCATCTATACAGTTTGGTGAAGAAGGGTGTGCATTTTCTGATTCCTACTTATATATTTCAATCACTTGAAACACCTATGTACTAGGAGGGTATTAAATTATAATAATTATGTACGAAAGGTTGGAAGATTGTAGAAAAAATTAAGGATGGCCATTGAAAGAAGCAAAGGCAACCAATCGGCCATTTAAAAAAATTCATGGGCGACCATTGAAATAAGCTATTTTGCTGGAGGGAAGAGCAAAAAACTTTCGATAATTTACAATGGTCTGAAGCGAAGGGAGCAACTCTACTTCCAGATGTATTTTAGGTTGCCCATCTATACAATTTGGTGAAGAAGGGTGTGCATTTTCTGATTCCTACTACTGCAATTGTTACCAATTTATGCCTCCTAAATACTGTGAAGATTACCATGTACATGTATTTTATACGAACTTCGTGGGGTGAAGGAAGAAAATGAAATACTTATGGAAGAGGGTGAGAAACAATTTGGAATTACTGAAAATCTGCAAGAAGAGATGAGATTATTGTGAGAAGAGGGGGAAAATCAACTGGGTCAAATTATCCAAGCCCTGAGACAACAAAATTCATCATTGCGTGTAGAGAGCGAGAAGCAATTGGGAACAATTCAAAGAATGCAAAAAGAGATTGAAATCTTGCGTGCAGAGGAAGCGAAACAAAGTGAGAGTGCAAAAGAGGAGATTGGGTTTCTTTAGAAAATCTCAGGCGAAGCATTGGCTAATCCAGATGTCACGCTGTGTGTTTCTGATGGTTCAACATTTCAAGCACATTCTCTCATTCTCGTGAGTGCTCTTTTCATTTTTCCCTAGTTTTAACATTCCTAGGGGTCCTAACACGTGATGAGAGAGAGAGAGAGAGAGAGAGAGAGAGAGAGAGAGAGAGAGAGAGAGAGNCTAACACGTGATGAGAGAGAGAGAGAGAGAGAGAGAGAGAGAGAGAGAGAGAGAGAGAGAGGTGAAATTTGAAAGGCATTTGGGGAAGATATTGTAGATTTTTGTGAGTTAATTATTTTCTTTTTATAACAGTTTTTGTAAGATTAAAAAAACTTCTATGATGGGATAAATAATTTTGTTATGAAATTAATATATTGTGTTGTGTGTTCCAATCTTATATTTATATTTGCATATAAGTGAATATTTACGTTAGTTGTGTGTTTCTCTCTTATATAGTTTGAATAAAATGCAAGTACATGCTCATAAGAACAAAATCTTAAGAGTGACAGGAACAACTATAGGAATAATATCACATGGATATTGAGAATTAGATTCTAAATGATAAGGAGTGGGGGGGAGAGAGAGAGAGAGAGAGAGAGAGAGAGAGAGAGAGAGCATACTCATTTTCCTATATGTTTCATGTACGGGCAATAATGAGTACCCATTTTATACCTTACTTGATTCAAATGGATGGAAAAAAACATGTTGATTACTAAAGATTATTTTAGGTTAATCATGTGTTAGATCATCTCAAGATCTTTCCTACGCTTTTTGAATGGATTCAATCGGATTCTCTATGTGGAAGTTATGGCTTCCAAAAGAAAAACCTATTTTAGTTTCTTCATAACCCGCTCGGGTTATGGAGAATAAAATGCATAGTTTTTACTTCTTCAAAACCCGATCAGGCTTTGAAGTACTTTTTTGCTTTTTAGAACCCGATCGGGTTATTTGAAATTTAGAAACCCAATTGGGTTCAAGAAATATTGAGTTTTTTTATAATATTTTCTAGGCTTGGTTACCAAGCCTAGAACAACTTCAAATTTTCAATAACCTAATCGGGTTATTTGAAATTTGAATTTTTTTAAAGATGTGTCCACTTTTTTGGTCCACAACTTGGTGCACACACCCTACACCTAACAAAGATAAACTAACAACTTGATGGAAAAAGAAGAAGGATTACATAAATGTAAAGGGGGAAGATGCACCGGATTAAAAGTTTGGTTGCTTCTTTCCTATGACTGTATAATACATCAATAAAATACCCCAAAGACATAGTCAGTTCTCTATCCTAATCTATCCCCAAAGATACACATAGAGGTTAGAGCCTACAAGACATTGAAAGGAAAGACAATACTCACAATGCAATGTCCATAAGCATAATTAACACAACATATAATCTGAAAATAGAAAAGGATACATTCAAACATGAAGGTGAGATACTTTACACAAAATGTCTAAACCAGAGAAGAGATAAAAACAGGAAAATTCATTAATGGAAGGAAAAAGAAAATTATAATTGTAGAGCATAAAATACTTCAAGAGAACCAAGGAAGAACAACCCATAAAATATACAAGAAATTTCTTTTTAAAGAGCCAACATAACTCTAGTCACAACAATTGAGTTCAAAACTAAAATTAACTAGAGTCAAGTGACAAAATAGTAGGTCAAAATAAATCAGATAAAATATGATCTTTGTGTGTACATCTAATCCATGAAGTGATAGAAAGAGACCAAAATAATGCATCCAACAAATGGAAAAGATAGTCCATGCCCCTACAAGTGGTAAATAGGCACGGGGATGAATTGACATAACATATATAAGTAAAAAAAGTGGATTGACATTTAATTTTTAGTCCTTAGGCACGTCACAGTCGATGGTAAAAAATAAAATTGATACAAAAAACAAACAACATTTTCACATCAGAGAGAACAAAAATATCACCTCGATATGAGCAAGATGGAATAAAATATGTCGAAGAGACAAAGAATTTTATCCCCGATGGATGAGTCACTTACCGACCAAAAAAGTGGATTTTGCCTCCTTTGGAAATCCCATTAGAGAGACAAGAAAGATCTCTCCCCAATGGTTTTCATCTGTTATATTAGAGAGAGCCAAACATAACTCCTGTTGACCTGCATTTATCTATTTGATGTGGAAAAACACACATTATTTTCCGCCAATGTTCATTGGAGAGACACTAGGAGAAGTCCACTCAACAACTTGTCTCACCAAACCTGAAATGTTCATTGGGGAGGCTCAACAGATCTCTCCCCGATGACTTCCTTGAACGTTCTCTTAGAGAGACACCAAAATAGCTCTTCCCAACCAAGGATTATCTCATCAATGGAATATTGGTGTTGTATTATAATTGATTTGGTGTAGAAAACACACAGTGTTATCAACCAAATGTTGAAAACACACAACATTTGCTAAGCATTTGCCGAAAACATATTGTATTAAGCCCATTAAAAGTATCTCAATTTTTTTTATCTGTGATGGGCTAATGGTGGCAAAAATAGCCAACATTTCTGGTGAATCAAAGGGGATGATTTCCTGCTAAGCATATGATCAGTGGCCTTGAGAAATATATTGGGCATGGAGTCACCAATGTAAAAAACATGTCAAATTTTTTACAAATGCAGAAAACACGATGAATTTTCCATCTCTGCAACAACACGAAATCTGCAACTTTACAACTTGAACAAAATACCATAATTTTCTATCTCTGGGAGGGAAATAGTTTGTGCTCGTGCACTTCTTAGAAAGCATAAAAAGCTCACGTACTATGTGCTAACATTTACATTAAAAAAGATCAAACAAATCCATTAACTAGATTTTTGAAGTAATTGCACTTCCTTACAAGTTTCTTGTTTCTTTCATGCATATGGGAAACTAACTAGGGCAACAAGAATGATAGGCATTTCATAGGTTGCTAGACTACCTTCCCAATGCTAAGAATAAATAAGTTCTCCAACATAGGGACACTTTCAGTTTGAGCAAGACCAACTTGATCCTCCTTGTGATATTCACCCTCATACTTTAAAACAAGATTGACCGGGGGGAACTTATTGATGTCATCTTATTATGAGAATTTATTTTTGAAAAGTTTCCTCAGCATCTTTGGCTATTTTTAGCATCTAGTCGCTTTATCACAGTTCTTTATGAAAATTTCCAAAAATGATTATTTTATTCGCATGCATATTTCCTCCATTTCAACTAGTGGGATTTGTGCACCAAATTTGATATCAAATTTCAATTCTATATATTTGTAAATTTGGGTTTTTGCAAGGCATTCAAAATTTGACTTTCAATTTGAGCTTTGGCTTATTTCTTTAGTGGTTAATAAACCAGTAGAGGAGACTTCTAGATGGAATATTAAAGGTTCCCAAGGTGATCTAAGGTTGGAAGACAAAGGATTTCCAAGTGATCTAAGGACAATAATACGAGTATTACCATAGAGTAATCTCATAGAGAGATTACCCATGTGTTGAAAAGTTATTTGCGGGAGGGTTTCAATAGTTAGAAGTGTGATGTTTTGGGATTTGAGTATTCTATTTGTTGAAGAAGTTTATGGCTGATTTGTGGACATGGTTTTGTTGCATTTTATTTGTAGTTTTCTATTATTAGCAAAGTAGAATCTTGTTGAGAAGTTTAGTGAGTTTTCTTGAAAGTGGGTGTAGTTGCAATGTGTGTTTTGACTTCAAATTTGATCTCTATTTTGAATGAAGTTGCAACAAATTGTATTGAATTATATCACAAGATTAATTTAAATAAATTTATGTATTTTTCATGGAAAATTTATAGATGGATGTTATCTTTTAGTTTGTGAAGTTATTTTCTAAACTAGATTGAATGTCTCTAGCTACAACTATATTGTTTAAATAAAATTATTCTTAAATCAATACACTTTAAAGAAGTATTAAAATGTTTTAGATCTAATAATTTTTCTTTGGAAAGGGACATTCCAAAAAGGTCGGTTTAAACAATAGCCAACTCTTTTACTAAATAATGGGAAGTTTTTTCTTTAGGGAGATTCCTCTCAATCCCCTGATTGTTGGAATAATGGAAGGGTGTGTACTGAGAGGGGAGGGGTGAATCAATACCGTTAAAATTTTTATCAATTAAACTTAGTAATCTTTTCTTGCATTACCGACCATATTGCTTTTCTACCTTATGCATGTAATGTCAAAACATAAATGTAAGAGCATGTAAACAATCACAGAAACATTCATGAAACTTAGTTACACATGAAACGAGAATTGGTACCACAGAAAACCCCTGTTAGAAGGTAAAGACTATGGTGGGGATGAAACCCACAAAGCTTCACTATCTGCAGAAAGGAAGGTGTCGGTTAAGGCTACAAGTTGTGATCACTTTTGATGATCTTACCCTGTTAGGAGTAATATGTTAGACTTGTTAAGTCTACTCGGTTAAGAATTTTAACAACACTATTAAGTGTGCACTCGGTTAAGAGATTTACAATAAGACTGTTAAGTCCACCTTCTTAAAGGATTTCTTCTATTTGCTACAATTGTTAGAGAGAAGACAAAAATACTTATGACCTAATAGTATGGAATCTTGAATTATTGAATATAGATCCTTTAAGTTCACAAGATATATGTATCACCTACTGTGATGGATAATACCTCTGTTCTGCTAGGTAGCCTTGAATCTTGTTCTTGATAACTGATTTCTTCTTTTTCTATTCTTCTGCATGAAACTCTCTGTCTGATCAATAGATGTATTCTATGGCTACAATCATCATATTATTGAATGATTATACATCTATATATACAAAGGTTTTGACCTATTTAGGTTTCACGCTTTACAAGAAAAACTCTATGATCAAAGGTTTATAACTTGACCTTGATCTCCTAGTTTGCATGTTTACAATTAGTTAGACTGATTAAAACAGTTACTTATGCTTTACTTGATCCTCAAGAAATGGTTTTATAGCTAAGCACAAAGCTAATTTGAAACTAAAGTTCTTTAGCTGACATGTTTCTCAGATCCACTTTTCTCGGGAAATAAACTGTCTCTTGGTAGACTGGTGCTCGGGTTACTCTGTGAACTGTGCTCGGTTTACTCTGTAAACTGTCTGTCGGTTTACTCTTTGAACTGTCTGTCGGTGATAGTACTTATCGGTGTTCACTGATTTCGGTGATCACTGCTCTTGATTATTTTGGTGACCTCTACGCTTGTCTGTTTCGGTGACCTCTGCGCTTGTCTGAATGCTGTCACTCGGTGATCATGTAACTGATAGTCCAAAAACTATTTCCTTGTATAATAATGACAAACTAATGATCCTTTGAGAATTATCACTGACTAGCAGCACTACACCCAATAGGCCCCATTAGAGGCATCGCCCATAGACCTATAATGTGGGCTCCACCCCTAGTCCTCCACTAGGGAAATGGTCCCCTTGGGCCCTATAGGAAGGGTTATGCTCCCTTACACTCCCTAGGGGGAAATGTGGTTTACAAAGTGACAAAATTTTATCTCAACTGCATGATTAGTCACCACATACCAACACTTATGTTGTCACATGCCATCTTCAGTGAATAAGAGTGTGATATGATTTTTTGATGTTGTATTGATATTTAATAAATTCATATGTGTTTTAATTATTAATGTCTTTGGTGAAGTCTTAGGTTATTACATTTCCTATGTTCATGATATGATATCTCTTAAACTTTTTATTCACTTTTTTCTTCTCTTCAACAAACTTATTTGTATCTCCCCTTGCCAACTCCTTTTCATTCATCAACCAATCCCATCATGCCCTACATGTTGTGCCATCTCTAATAAATACAATAAAAGATTAATGTTCTACCTAAGAAATTTTTACAATAGTGACCATGGAACTTCAACACAATCCTTTATCATATGAAATTCGAGCTACTTGTTTCCTCCTAACTTTATGGCACCACACCTTCCACCAAATAATGGCAAGGGAAACCCCAACTCTCAAATCCAAACCTATTACTCCTTTTATCTAGATTTTACATTTATGATCACATCTTGTGCAACCATCCTTTTCTTACTCAATTAGCATGCCCTTAAGTGGCTTTATTCCTTTAATGTTTTCGGATTTCCACAATCCATACTGAATATTTTTTTCTTTAAACTTCAGGATTTGATTGTGTAAGAATTGCATGAGAAACTTTGAAATGATAAACAAAGCATTTATTAATAATCTTATAATTCAAATTTCCCTTAAGGATAGTTATACAATATTGTTCATTCTAAACAAGGACCTTAAGATAAAGTTTGTGACTTTATCCTTAAAGGTTTTATCAATCTTTGAAAAAATGTACTATCACTTACCAATGAAAATTCAAAGGGTCTCTATTGACTTATGGGTTCCCAAAAGGATACAAAACCAACATGGATAAGGTTACTCAAGCCTCTACACTCACACTTATATCAAATAATAACAAGAAGTTCACAAAACATTAAAACTAACCATTTGCAACCAAGAACAATAAAAATACAAAAGATGTAATAAAGACAGTATACACGGTTACTCCTTCCCCATACACTACTTACCCTCTTTTAATACCTTCTATCTTCTTTTGCTTCTAATGTTATTGCTCTTTGACCTAGATCCCCTCAACAAATTAACTAGATACACAATGTCGTACCAAATGAGCATGGCTCAAGTTCACGTTATAAATCTCCTTTAACTTCCCCCAATTTGACCTTTAGTCGTCTCTCTTCCTCTCCCTAGAAACTTTGACACCAATGCATTCTACCAATATCACAAGGTCCCCAACCATGACACAAAGAGATGTATGACCTTAAAACATAAAATCCAAGACTTAATTGAGGATAACTTCATTAGTCTAAAGTGCAAAAATAATAAAGGGAACCCTTTCATGACGCATACATATCAAAAACTTAAAAATTTTCTCTCACCCCTTTCTCCATCACTCAAACATCATTGAGCCTATTGATAGCCCTCTTCCTTCATATGACATCATATGCACAACCTTAGAAAGCTCTCAAGACATCACAATTACATTTGGTGTCATAATAGGCATAGTTAATAAATATTTGATTAATGAGAACTCTATATTTTTTAATTCATATATAGACATTACAAAATAAGAACCAATTCTTAATAACCAAGACATCCTTACGACTAAAAGAAAACCTCTCATTAAAACCCTCAAACACATTTCCAACTTCTAACCAATTCTAAGGCAGCCGTCTACCTTTTTAAGTTCTTTTGAAAAAAAAGGCAAGAAAAGGTACTCATATCATTCTCCCTCACATTCAAACCTGTGAAGTCCCAAGTCTCTCCATGAGACCCACTAAAAATTCCTGGCCCCACACGCCGTGTATGACAAGAAAAAAACAAAATCATATGCTTAGGTAACTACAGGTCTTGAATTCAAAGTCCCTCAATATTAAATCCTAAAACACAATGAGAAGTTCCAAATCATGATCTAGGTGTGTATCTATCTGGGGAACCTCTGCAAATCTTCAAGGAGAAGAGTAAGCTGTGGCGTTATGTAAGTAAAGGTGAGTACCATAAGCAAAAGTGATAGGTCATCTTGCAAACAAATTCTCAGTAGTTTATTTCTCTGCTCATATAACAAACCCACACGGCTTAGACAAGCTAAATTTTATGCATTTTTGTTAGGTGAGGAGTTCCTATTTCAGAGGATTTCACTGGGTATGTTGTAAATATGTTTGCAGTTTTGCAGATAGAGTGAAGACTAAGATTACTTTTTGTTTTAATAGACAAGTTACCAAAAAATTTGTGAGGGGGCTATTTTCACAGAGACCATGGCAGTTCATAAATATTTGTGGGGTAGATTTTACGCTACTCAAAATGCTGTGAAGTCTCATTCTCTGTTTTTAACAGCCACCGGCCAACTGCCACACAACTTCCTCTTCATCTTTCTCAAGTGCCCATCATTTTTTCTCCATCGTGATGATAATAATCCAATGCAGAAAAGAAAGATTTCACAGACAGATTGATTGGAGATAATGCTTTGGTAAGGATTATCTTCAAAACTGTCTGTCTGTCTGTCTTATCTGCCACTTGTTTCTTCTGTTTGTCTTGTTCCTTTAATGGGTAGTAAGTGGGTGGACAAAATCATTTCGCCATTGAAGAAGGTGTGGGAAGGGATTCACAAAAGAATCCATGCTGCTCGCAAGAAGGGTAAGTCTTAGTTTGCATTTTATTTGCTTTCCCTGCTTAGTTTCTTCTGGGCTGTAGTGTTAATGATGATAAAAATGGTCACCTGGTGCTGGGTTTTATCTGCCAGTTTTAGTACAAGTGCTGTGAAGTGATTGTTGCTTTGCTCAATTCTTGGTTCTATCAGTCAGTTTTATTTGATTGTTGCTTTGCTCAATTCTTGGTTTATACAATATCTGGAAGGCTTAATTCTTGTCCAGAGCAACAGAGCAACAGTAATATTCTGACTTCAAAGTTCAAACCCTCTTAAATTTAGGTTGGTAGCTTGTAAGTGTTAGTTGTATCTGATTTTCATAATTTTGGGATGGTTTTTTCCTATTTTTAAAAGTTCTTTATCCTTTTGTTTGTACAAAAGACAGGACCTTTTCAAAATCTCTGCGTACCTTAATTAAAACAGAACAATAGAAAATAGATATAAAAATGATTGTTTTGTATGACCTAAATTAACTGAATGGTGAATGTAAATTACATTAAAAATGGTGGTTGTTCTAGAGCCTGAAATGACCTAATGGTGAAGTTTCTACTCCATAACCTCTAGTAGAGGTTACAGACCTCAATCTAGAGGGGTGGATTTGTGCATCTTTTTAAAGAAAATATCAGGTAACTGAAATTTGCATAAAGAAAGTTTCACATGTAGATTAAAATGTTGGGTAATCCCTTCTTCTCAGAGGGTGACTTGAAAGACTCCCTTTCCCTTGACCTTAGAAATCAAATTGTTTTCAATGAGACTAATTTTTTTCCCTTTGAGATAATATAGCTCAGAGCTCGCCTTTGAAAAACTTTAGAATTCCAGTTGTTATTTGCATGTTGTTATGATCCATGCAAATGCTGTAAAAGTGGTGGTGTTCTAAGCATTTCGCCATTGATTATGAGGATAGGTTTAACATGAAGCCTAGATTGGCCAAACACTGATTTGAAGAAATTGCTCTTGGACTTCCCTTCACATATGACTAGCAACATTCCCACCAGTAGTTAGAGCTGCAGCAAAAACAAATTCAACTTTTTTCAAAATCAATCATGCAATTCATAAGCAACTTGTCATTCACCAACAATGTAACATAAAAAGGATCAATTTGTGAAGGAATGCTAGTTCATACAAACACTGATATGAAGAAATTGCTCTTGGACTTCTCTTCCGATGCGACTAGCAACATTCCCACCAGTAGTTAGAAAAAAAATTCTACTTTTTTCAAAATCAATCATGCAATTCATAAGCAACTTGTCATTCATCAACAATGTAACATAAAAAAGATCAATTTGTGAAGGAATAATAGCTCATACAAACCCATCTCTAATGAATATATGAAGAATGATCATTGATCTACTTAACACATATTACACACTATACAGTTAAATCCAAAAATTTATATTATAAATACACTGTGATTCTCCATTGATTAGAAAATGAGCACCAACGACTGATTAGCCCACATAAAAATAAAATAAAATGGCAGATCAGTTTTATCCCTCAAGTTCAGTTAATTGGAACTAACTATTTTTCTTCTTTGTTACAGGTCGTGGAATCTACATTCTATATGATGATGTTAGGTCTTGCGGATATGAAGATGTTCATGTCATGTGGTCTATTTTAGTGGACAAAGAATACCCAGTACTCAAATCCTGATTACTTGCGGTTTCAGAGATGGAGACATTACTACAGTGGGTTTACTTTTTTGTATTAGAAAGAAAAAAAGAGAGTTTTTCTGTATATAAAATATACAAAGTACTGATTTACAGAAAGGAAAGAATGGATGTCTTTGAATTTTGTAAAAGAAAGTCAAGTTGTTTGTCATTATTGCTATGATCATGTAATCTAATCGAATTAAAACTAATCTCTTCTGTATCAATGCCTCGTCATACACTATAATTATGCAGAAAAATGGGAAAAGCTCACCCTGGCATTTCTAACAACATATTCATTCTTACCCAATTTTGCAATTGGGTGATGGTGAGAAGAGTGGATATGGATTTCTTAACATAATTTTAAGCGAGAATTGGTGGATTACCTTTGACATAGGCTTAAATTCGTAGGCTAATTCAATGGAACAGCTCCTAACATTCTACAAAGTTTGGATTTTATTTAAGTATAAAACAGTACTGTGGTTCCAATAAGAATTTTGAACTTGTAGTAAAAGTGAGCCCCTCTCTATGGTTATAGAGAGGCTACTGGGGATACTCTAGTGTTCAATAGAAATCTATGCCTGAAATTATAGTGTCAGTATACTAGTGGAGTAAGTATTGAGTATTGTTTCAATGAGTAATATGTAAGAATTGGATCTTGTTGGAAGTTAAGTTTACAGTAACGAATGTAGTTATTCATAAAAGAATATGTCAATTTTAACAGTGAATAATATTCATAATTGGGGCTTGTTTATATTTTATGATTGTAAGTTTTTCATAAAAATTAAAATTGAAGAAAAATAATTTATAAAAGAAAAAGACAAAGTAAGAAAGGATACTAGACTAAGAATTGTAATCGTAATATAAAAATTATTATTTGTCCATAAAGTATCAAAATTAAATCCTTATTCAATAGACATGATTATTGTTAAAAGATCACAAACCTTTAAACAAACACTATGTAAGATGCTATCAATCTAGAATCTAATTACACTAATCTAAAAGAAATAAAAAATATTTGTATGAAATTATAATGTCAATATACTAATGTCTCTAAATAATTACTATATTGATCAAAGTTAAAATTTGCAACAACAAATGCAATTACAATAGGCTGCTCAAAATCTACAAACCAACATAATAAGACCAAGTACAAACAACATTAATAATTGGATCTTACTTCTATTTAAGATTGTGTGTTTTATATAAAAATTAAAATGAACAGATAATTGTTCAAAAGAAAGATGAAGCTGGTATTGTGCCAAGGGACCTATTTGGCATAATAGATATCCTTCAGTCCTTGGTTCTTAGTAGAAGAAATTTTAGCCCATAGACTTGTGCTCTTGTATGAATAACTAAAATTACTTTGTGAAGGTCCTTACTGAACTGATCTACTCACAGACTTTGTACTCTTACTGAAAAGCCACACTGAACTCTGAAACTTCATTTTAAAAAAAGGGAAAGAATGACAAAATATAAAAGACTACTGAACTAAAAATCTCATTTATAATAAAAAGCAATTATTATACATTAGCCAAGCACTACCAAAGCACATCCCAGGATACGGAATTTAGATGTTCTTGGCAGTCAATGAAACTGAGTCTATGCTAGGCAAGGCTCCAAATGTTGGGACTTCTAATAAGAATTTTGGAAAGGGTCTGAAATGTTGCTTTGTTCTACATTCTTTACGAGTCAATTAACATAGGTGGTCAAGAGCCAGAGCCCAATTCACTGCATACCCCTGTGAAAATAGCTAACTGTAGCAATACTTTGAACCCTTCCCATTCTTGCTCTGAGTATTGCATATTATCATTATTGGACAAAGATGGTGGTCATCAGGTTTCGGTGTCAGAGCAGGTTGTGCTGAGCCCTCAGGAATTGTTTCCTCATCTGGTTGCAGAGAGAGGAATCATTAGTAACCCCCATTTCTGATCCTCCCTTTGTCACTGGAGATATTCTTTTGTGATTTGTTAACTTCCTTGTTTGGTTCATTTCTTGAGGGTGCCTTTCTGGTTTAGATTTTACAATCTGCCCCTGGTCTGTAGATCGGAAGAGGTGCTGAATTTTTTAGCAAATCAATCGGTTTTCTTTGTTAAGATAAATCCTTATAAAAATAGTTTGATGGGGCTCTTTTCCAGAGTTTATATGCATATGACATTTTTCAATTGAGTGTGCATTTGATTAAATCTGTGGGTGTGTCAACATAAAGGGGGTAAAAATTTTATTAAAACAAAGAGACGTTACAAAGCAAGAACATTAACTAACCCTATCAAGATCAATCAAATGATCCAATTGATGAGACAAATCCGGGGGTAATTGATCCCA
>MU226321.1:412581-458855 GCA_018584345.1 Thuja plicata
TTATCTGAATATTAAATTCAAATATTTGAAAAGAGGATATTTATTTAATAATTAAATATTATTTAATTCCTTTTTATGTGTCTTAGCTAAAGAGGGTGAATTTAATTTAATTAAAGTGCTAGGACTTTATAATTAAATTAATTCGATCATAGGGTTTGTTTAGCCAAATAGATATTTAGGAATTAAATGTGATGTTTGATTGATACAGATTTAGGATTTTCTGCATTTGACACTCAGGTCGAGTAGAGTCAGTGAAAACTCAGAATTGCCTAGTACAATAGGACTTTGATGATTCAGAAGAACGACAAATGCAACAAAATTGGTTAGGGTTGCAAGATGCCAATTTTGGGGTGTTACAAAATGCAACTGCTTTGTTTTGGCAGGAACAACTAAATGAAATTAACATAGATTATAAAAAACTGATAACATTAATCCTTAAAAATGTTCAATCAATTTTCTTTGGCCTTTTTCTAAATAGAAGAGTGACCAAAACCAACAAATTAGTAGCCTCCCAAAAATTCCAAGATTGACTTTGAATGATTTATTTTTTCCTGGACATTTTAGAATGTATTCGGCAAATGGAGTTCTAAAATATTTGCAATGACGTTGCTTGCGTCGGGACAAAGTTCAACTGTCACTGGAACATACGCAGCTCAGTATGTAATGCAGGTGAAACCCTTTTTTGTTCAATATACCTTTAAGCTTATAATCTTTTGCATGTAATATGTATATAGTTGTAATGGTCAATCCTTAAGAGTTTTGAATGAATAATGCAGGGGTTCCTGAAGATGCATATGACAACATGGAAGCAAAATATGATAACATGGAGCATCGCAATTGTTCCAAGTCTTGCAGTGGTGACCATTAGTGGTAGTTCTGGAGCAGGACAACTAATCATCTATAAACATGACAATTATAAAAAAGTAAAGACATTAAGGTTTTACAGTCTATGGTAATAAGTATTAAATTGTTGTGAAAATCCTCATGGCTATGGAGGCATTTCCGCTTGCGAAGTTGCAGGTTATGCTATGCTAGTTTGATGAATAGCTAGATTTTGATAGAGACAGATGTGAAACTACTGAGAATAGCGAGGTTTTTCTGTGTCCATGTGGGAAATGATGCTCAGGTGTCTCAGCTGTGGGATAGTCTGTGCAAAGGCATGGCCATTTCTTCTCTCTAGCTACTTGGGACATTGAAGGAGATTACAGAGGGTCACAGGAGAAAATGGAGAGTCAAATTGATCGATTTCATAATGAAGCATTGTATCAGGCCTGGCGCATCACACTATCTGTGCTCTCTGCAATTTTCATTTATAGAATTTGAAAGTCATATGATTCGACAGAAATCTGATTTGATTTCAAATAAAATGCATCTAATTTGATTTAGCTAAATCTGATTTGATTTAGCAAAATCTGATTTGATTTTTTTATATTAAATGAATTGGATTCGATTTGATATATACGACAGGAAGGGGCAACAGGTAAAACAGCTGGATGCATTTAATTTTTCATCGATGTTGAATATGTTGCTCGCCTACAGTACGACTCTATCTGACAAACTGACAAACGAGTCATCCTTAAACCATTGTATCTTCCAAGTAACCGGTTTCAAGCATCTGACAAGTATTTCCCAAAAGCTCACGTAGTATAGCCTATCGGCTAATTATTCTCCACATTGTCGAGAACCACTTAAATCTCTCCCATGAAAGCATGTTTGAGTAAGATTTGGCAAAGTTTCTTAATATTAGCCTTTGAAACCCCCAAATACAGTGTCAATGCCAAGAACATTGCTTTGATATCAGAGTTAACCCTATAACAATGATATGCCACTAGAAATTATGGGTCCAATATGACCATTGCATGCAAAATTAGGGTGTTCTCCACTTTTAACACAACATGCAACCTTTTATCACTTATGGCCCTTAAAAAGGTCATTTGTTTCTTGGTGCACTCCAATAGCACATGTGTGTCCATCATCAGTACTATTCTAAATTTAGGAAAAGTCAAAGGATATGATTCTCATTCAGCCTTGTTGCTATAAATAGAAAATACTCAGTGATGCCCTAATTGTGCATTCCTCACAGCCTGCAACATGGCATTTGACCTTTACAAACTATACTTGCATCAATACACGGTGGGAAATTTTTTAGATTATTATGAGCAATAATTTATTGAACAATTATAGATATTATGAATTGTGTTTAATGATATTATGCAATGAATATTCACATATTTGTATCATCGTAACAGGGAAATATGGCATGAAAGGTTGTATTAATCAAGCATCAACTTATTTTGATATGAATAATTAGCATCTTGATGAAAATAATTGTATAGGGTCAAATCCTGTGCACTTGATTGAACGAGGGTTAGTAGCACCAATTTGCAAAGGGGGAAATCAATCAAAGCTACTAAGAACGAACCTAAGAACAATGAAATAAAAAGAAATCAAAGAGGAAAACAAATGAATGCAAACCACATGCTCGAGGCTTCTATTGCTTCTCTCTACTCCTTCTGAAATGCTGTGAGTGTGGTGCTCAGTATTGGTATTGGCAGTGTTTGTGACTTGGCAATGTTGAGAAATGATATCGATATGATCACAAGAATGCTTGATGCTTCTGGTAACAATCCTACAGAGTAAGTGTGCACAAAGCTTGAAATCCCAAATCCTTCAAATGGTGGAGAAGGGTTGATTATATAGATTATAGAAATGATTTGAACAGTTGAGATCGATCCCAGAGATTAGAGGATGAACGGTTGAGATCAAAAGGAACTGGAAAAGCCATCAGTAAACTCCACCTCTTCAACTTGGAGAGAGGACATAAAGTTAGTTAACTGAACAACTGATTAAGAGTTACCTTTTGAACTAAAGAGGTAGGTGGAGGAATTTATGCAATCAGATATCTGGTCAGGAGTTCTCTTTTTTGAACTAAAGAAAGGATTTAATTGAATATTTAATTCATTTTTGTAATTAAAGTATTCAAAACATGAGATAATTGAATTCTTTTTTATTTAGAATTGAATTATTGAATGAAATTAAATTAATTCAACGAAATTAATTTAATAAGAATAATTAATTAATAATTTTAATATTTGATTTTAAACTTTAGGAAATTGAATTTAATTGATTAATGAGGATTAATTAATTAAGGTTGATTAATTAAATAAAATCAATTATATAATTAAATAAAATCAATTATATAATTAAATAAAATCAATTATATAATTAAATAAAATCAATTATATAATTAAATAAAATTAATTATATAATTAATTTTGGGAAATGATTAGGGGAATGGATTTAGAAGAAATAGATGATTTAAATAATGATTAAAAAACCATTTATTACTAGATGAAAATTAGCATTTTAATGTAAAGTCGGAAGTATGTCCATTTTAGCGTGTCTACGATAACCTTTTGTGTCATAGTTCCCTCTTACTTTTGAAAATTTTAGGGCTCTTGCATGTGTCAGTGCTAGCCCTAAAAATATTGGCAATGTGTCAATCCCCACATGGAGACGAGTGTTGAGGTATTTATGAATGGGGTGTAGAATTATTTTAATGGGATGTTGAATGATTTTTGGAAGGGTTGAATGATTTTATGAAAGCCCTATCCTAATGCTAAAGTGGTCAATGAAAGTGGGCCAATAATTGATTCGTTTATAATTTATGTTTTGTAATTAGGGGATTTATGTTTTTTATCATCATAGTAGACCAAATTTATAAACAGCATCATTATAATTTATTGATTCATATAACAGTTACAACTTAATATCATTTAATACATATACTCATATACAACTAGATATTCTTGTATATTGAGACGTCCACTTTGTTGTAAACATTGCTTCTGCTCCTTCCTACTGGTAGTTTGTTATGTCCATGGTTTGACTATTCATATATATGTATGTGCATATATATGTCCGTGAGTACGCATATATATGTATGTATGTATATAAATATATTATATTCTGAACCTGAAAAAGTTCACTAACCTCAAGTCTGATCAAAGTCTTGAAGGATGGACCTTTCCTTGCCTTGTCTCACTTCTTCCAGCGCTCTAGTGAGCTAGGGGATCAAGACACTAAGTGTAATAAAGAATAATTAATGAACAAGGATATTAAATTTGAATGAAGTAAAAGATATTAAGACGATTAAATTGATTAAGATGCTAAATGCAAAGGAAATGGAATAAATGATAACTACCAATTTTAAATTATATTTTAAATATAGAAATTGAAAGAGCACACTACAAATAAAAATGATGAACTCAGTGAGATCACTGCCCAAGACACATGCGCAAGCCAAGGACAACAATGTGGGTATGTGACACCAGTGCAATGGGCATACCCCGTGTACGGACAAAGTATGGAGAATGATATAGAATCCAAGAAAACTGCCAGGTAATGACTAGAATAATAAAATAGAAGGTAAAATAATAACAAAATACTAAAGAGTGTGATTATACTAAAAAGGTGATGAGGAAAAAAGAGAATAGAGAGGAATGAACTTACGAGGGATACAAGTTGATGAAGTTTTCCAAACCTCCTTGTTCTTATTCATGAACTTGCACACATGAAAACAAAAAATGTTGGGATGGTTCTTTTAAGAGTCGCCTCAGTCAAATCCCTACTTTGGTGTTTCTACCTCCACAATAGTCATGTTGGGATTAATGGGAAGTGTGTACTAAGAGGGGAGGGGTGAATCAGTACCTCTAAAAATTTTGTATCCTTTAATCAATTAACCTTTGTAATCAATTGTATATCCGTTCAATCTAATTTATACTATCTTGATCTGAGTTATATCAATTCATAACATTAACATACATGTGAAGATTCATAGAAACATTCATGAAAGTAATTGATACATAACACAAGATATGATATCACAGAAAACTCCTGTTAGGAAGTAAAAACTACAGAGGGGATGACACCCACAAAATCTTCACTATCTACAGATTGGAAGGGGCCAGTTAAGGCTTACAATTTGATCACTTCTGATGATCTGCCCTATTAAGAGTATCGGTGGAGACCTGTTAAAGTCTACTATGTTAGGAGCTTTAGCAACATTGTTGAGTGTGCACTCGGTTAAGAGATTTGTAGTTGGACTATTAAATCCACCTTCCTTGAAAGGACTTTTACACTTTGCTCCACTTGTTAGAATGATAGAAAATTACAAATTGACCTGGTAAATGCAATCTCCTATTGCTGATACAGATCCAATTCAGTTTACATGAAAAATATTATCACTTAATTGTGATTGAATAATACCTCTGATTCTTGGTATCCTCTATTCTTGGTTCTGATAACCAGATTCATCTTTTGCTATTCTTGTTCTTGAAACTCTCAATTTGATCCATAGATGTGCTTGTTGGATTCATTCATCTTCTCCTCTATATTCACATCCTTTTTTTTGAATGATTACATCATCTATTTATAAGATGGATTGACATCATCAAGTTTCAAGAAAAATAATGTTAACTCTAAGATAAGGTTTACAATTGTTTACCTTGATCTCCTAGTCTATGTGTTTTAATCAGTTAGACTGATTGAAAGCACTTACATTCATGTTCCTTGTCCCTAAAGAAATGGATTTAAAAACAAATCAATATCCTATAAATAGAATAATCTTTCTTTATCTGACGTGGAAGTCAAATCCACTTTTTGCGAGCTACAACTGACTCTCAGTTCCTGATGGTCGGTTATGCTTGACAGTCCTTTGATTTTGTTCTATCAGTTGCACTTTAACTATCTTGTCGGTTTTCACTTTATCCTGCATGTCGGTTCCTCTGTTGGGTTCCTCTTTCGGTTTACACACCGAGTTGTGTCGTCGGTTCTCTTTGCACTTAGTCATCTTTGGTGATCTCTTTCTATCTGATATTCAATTTTCTCTTGTCCTATCTTTCGATGTATGCTTACCGAAAGTGTTGTTTGCATACTAATGGAAAATTAATGTCATCAATCTTCCCCTTTGAAATTAGTATCAAAAACTAATATGTGCAAAATACTAACACAAAAATGTTAAGTATATACAACATATATGATCCTTAGTTATTTCATGACTCCCCCTATGTATATGTCGGTATATCTATACATATGATATCTTTCCTTCTGCATATCATTTTCTATCTATATATATCATGAATATACATATATATATTTACCATTTTTCCATATGAATGAATGAATATATATCATTGTTTTTGTAATTATTTTGTACTCATACCATTTTCCCCATTTTTTGATATTAAGGGCAAAGGTTTATACCTTAGATCTTATCAAAAATGTGGGAGTGTGAAGATTTCATGTCTTCCATCATTTTCTCTAATTTTTCTTTCAGGTTCTCCAGAGTCATGTGCTCGAGTGTTATCTTTGAGTGCATTTCATAGATGTTGTCTGCTACAGACATCTCGGGAGTTGATATCAGTTGCCTTGTTGAACTAATATGTTGTTGAAGCAATGTTAGGTTCGGTTGAAGTTGAGCTTGGAGCTCGGTGACTTCTTCCATGAAGTGTGTCTCTGCTTCCCACAGTTCCTTCCTTAACCTTTTTTATCTCTATGATCTTCTCATAATGCAACTTAACTGCATTGTCTCCATCAGTGGTTAGGCTACTAGCACTCTTAGCTAGAGTTGCATCTAACTTTGCTATATTTTCACTATTCTCTTTAGTGAACTTCTCTAATGTGCTCAGTTGTTGAATTATGGCTATAGCTTCAGTTATAATTGGATCTAATTCAGTAATGAATTTTGATAGCTTTACCTTATTGATTGCCACTTCTTGGCTAATGTTTTCAATGAGATTTTGTTGGTACTTAATTTGTGCTCTCTCCTCAATTGCCTTTTTTGCATCAATATTCTGAGTTGTTATTACTTCGATGAGAGTGGCTAATTGATCTAGAATTGGCTTGTTTTGATCAATATCAACATCAGGTACAATTTGGTGCAAGATTTTCCTAGTTGTCTCCAGTACCATGGAGTCTCGGTGTTGTTTCCTTAGCTTCTCCTGTAATGCCTTCCTTTGGCATATTTCACCATATTCTTGTAATGACTCAAAATCAAGTGTAGTTGGGTCACATTTTGGTATTTCAATAAGTTCATCCAAGGTGACTTCCAACTTATTCTTCTTTAACTTCTTCTTCTTTTGTGAATCACTTGAGTGTAAGACCAGTGCCAATTTCTTAGCTTTGTCAGTTGTGCTTGATGAAGTTACCTGTTGTGCTTCTTTTTGCTGCTTGGTGTCAGTTTCAACTTGTCGAGTGTCTGTAGACATCTCCACATTCACCTTCACATTGTCGGTAGCATGTTTGTCAGTTTCCTCAGGAGTGCCATCTTTTGGTTTATCTCCTTCATCGATGTCTTTTCCTTCATTACTCTTTGTTTCTGCATTCTTATTTGTGGTGTCTGCATCTTGTTGTTGTAAATCTCCTCTAGTAACCTTAGTAGTATTAGTTACATTTGAGTATCTCTGATGTCCTTTTGACCATCGATGTTGTCTTTCTTTTCCTCTTCCCCTGCATCCTTGGGAGTATCCTTTTCAGGTGACTTGCTTGATTCTTGCAGAATATTGATAGCTTGTATCAATATTGGCATGTTGTCTGGAATGTTTACTTGTGCAGTATCAACTGTTGTGCGTTGTTCATCAGTTGTGTCCTTTGCAACAGTGACATCTTTATCTTTATTAACTTCCTCTGCTAGGTCATCAGTGATGCCAATGATATTTGTATCCATAATGTTGTCATTTGTGGTGTCTGACCATGATTCATCTGCAACATCTGCATACTTGTTGCCAGTTGTGTCATCTTATTCCTTGTCTAACTCAACATCGGTAATGATGATCAGGTCTGTGCTCTTTGTAGCCTGATTATCATCTTTCTATTGTTGGCCAGGGCTATCTCCCTTAATAGGCCTGTTTAGAATCATACTCCACTTCTTGTGGGTTTCCTGTTCAAGCTCTATAAGCTTTCCTTCAAGACATTTGTAGGCTCTTAACTTCGGTGAGAATTCCTTTTTATGGATTTCCATAATTTCATCAATTTCTTCATTCTTGGATTCAGAAGGCATGAGAGTAACAAGTACTCTTTCTCTAATTTCCTTCTCATTATTCAAAGAAAATGTCCATCTAGAATACAGTCTTTCCAATAATTCTCTTTGTACATGATTGCCTTCAAATTGTATCAGTACATATTTGAACTTGTACATTTTTTCTATGATGGCATCCTCTACTTTATTATGATCTTTGGGATCTAATTTCAACAATTTTCTAATGTTTGAATCTGTAATAGATCCTGAGCTTGCAGTAGATTTACAAATGTCATCAATAGATTCAGGAACTTTTACCTTGACACTTTTCACCTCTATAGCTTCATCCTGCTCAGTATTTTTAATATCCTCTCGAAATCTGATGAACTTCTTTCCTCTTTTGTTTTTACCTTTCCTTTCTTCAAAGGTGAAGGAGTATAATCCTTTGATGTTTGGCTTCTTGTTCTAGAAGTAGTTGTTATTCTTTTCTTCTTAGTTGGTGGAGGAGGTGGTGAATCTGACTCTATTTCCTTGGAGTCATCCTTTTCTTCACTTTTACCAATAGATAAGTGTTCTTCAGTTTCTTCCTCCTATTCAACTTCTTCATCATGTTCATCTTTTTCTTCAGTTTTTGACAAAATCTTCTTGAGATTCTTTACCATCTTGTCCTTCTTCTTGACAATTTTCTTAACAACCAGGAAAATTTTTATTCTTGCCTTGGACTCCTCATAGGTTCCAAACTTGGGTTGTTTCTTATCTGGTGGTTCATTAATCAAGGCATCAATTGCCTTAGTTGCAAAATCAATGTTTATTTCATACTCCAATGGTTGAAGTCATGCTATCCACAGTACAATAGGTTTGATATATGTTTTGTATCAACCATAAAACATATCTCATATTTATATTTCTCAATGAGTTGTTCAGGGATCCTTACCCTCTTTTGCATTCACTCTTTGAATACTTTAAAGTATTCATCCATGATTGTCTCAAAATTCCTCCTTGCGAGGCTATAGGCTCACCGATCTGTATGGTGACTAGTTTGGTGCTATCCCATTTCACATTCCTATCAACGGGAATGTTTCTTGAAAGTAGAAGAAAATGTACATTATGAGTGAGCCAAACTTACATTTGTTTGACTTTGCATTCTTGATAGTATTTAAGTTGTCTTTCAACTGATTTAGCAGAATTTTGGATAAGTCTAATTGCGTTCCCTTCTGCACAATTTTGTAGGCTATGTCTACTATACCTGATGCAATGTTGTTCAATCTTCTTACCTAGAATAATTTATAGCCTGGAACGCATGCACCAAATTTGATCTCATCATCGGTTATGATGGTAACTTTCAGTCCTCTGTCATCCTATTTGTCTCCTGTCATCTTCTCGGTCTTAGTCCTAGGTGGATGCTTCAGTGCTTTCACCTTTTTAGTTATAGGTTAACCGGTGACAACATGGATGACATCTTAGGTTATCACCTTCAGTTCATCCAACCACAGTTTGTGATTATGCATTCGGCTTAGCACTAACCGAATCCGCTCGGTTTTGAAGACCTTTGGGAACATTAGGGAATGGTGAGCCCTTTTACTTATATGTTCTTGTGTTCATCTTTCAGTGTTCCATCTTCATTGCATAGCTTTTTATTATCTTCTTCAACCTCTGAATTTCCTATCTCTGCAATCTTGCAGTGTATGAAAGATCAAACATCTTCCACGAGTAAAACACTAGCTGGTATGCGTGAGAAAGCTCTAGCGTTGTCAGGTTGTGAGGCAACCTTAGGATGAATATTGTAGTTAGGTTCCTCACATGCCAAATTCATGATGATCTTGAACTCATCCTGCTTTGTGTTCTTGGATTTCATAGTTCTTGATGTCGAGGCCATTTTTAGAATTTAGGGCTTCCTGTGAAATGTGCAAAAATAGAGTTGTCGATTCTATAAAACTTACTGTTTGCTCTTGCAAATATTTGTGAAGTGCTTTGGTGTGCTATATGTAAAGTTCTAGTCACTCTATGATTCAATTTCTTTCTGCTCGAAAATCACCTTTGGTCGCTCTACCCTTGTCGTCGTGAACAATGAGTTGTTTCATTGCCCTATTTATAGTTGATGCCCTAAAATGCATGTCATTAATACTTACCAACTCCTCGATGTATAAAGACGAAGTTCATCGGTGAAGACTTCATTTTCCTTTGGTGACCATCATAACGTTTCAAAGAAGTTGTTATTCCTTTTACCTTTACCAACGGGTTTCGGTATTGCAAACCATTTGTTCACTTTTCTTGGTTACCGATGATGCTAGGTTTATACTATAAACTTTGCTTTTAACCGATGCTTCTCGGTAAGTGTTGAAATTTTTATCTTTTAGTGTATACCGATGGGTTTAAGTATATATGCCCGATAGCATATTTATCATAGATTTTAACAAGTAATACCATGCTGCATCTTTTCTTATGCTATTTTGGTATTTTATCAACATAATATGGAACTGATGTAAAGTAATAGCTTGGGGTAATGCAGTTCCATACTTACTTGTTCTTCTTAGGTGGGAGTGGTGATGTCACCGGATCCATTGGATGGGGTGTCACCATTTGCATTACTCATTCCAGCTTCATCATTATTTGAAGCTCTTCTCCACATTTTGTCTCTTGATTTTCGGATGTCTTCAATGGTGTTTCCATTGGGGTATGTGATGGTCTATGTCATTCAGTCTCTATAGTCTTTCTTGAGATGACCGACTTTATGATAGTGTAAGCATGCCATTCTGGGGTTAGTCCAACCTCTAGACTTTCTAGTCCAATGTCTCATACAGTTTGCAACTATGTGACCATAGCTTCCACATGCTGTACAGTTTTTCCAAGTATTGTAATCCCATACATACTGGTTACCGACTCTTTTCGGTTGATAGGGAGTTTCTTGACCTTTAGGCTTCCATGCTTGCTTTTTCTTTTTCCAGCATTCAAGAGTTGTGTGCCCATTCATTTTGCAACTAGGATAGTGTTGACGGGGTTTTGCTGATCGGGTCCGCCAATAGTCATAAGTTGTCACCGGGTTCCGGGGAAACTGCCCAACTCCGCTTGTAAAGGTGGTCCGGGGAAATTGAATTCTTTGGGCCTTCAAGCACCAGGGTGTCGGGTCACGACGGCACGGGGCTCGGTTGGGAGAGGTGACTATTTTTGAGGGGGATAGCTGGTTTCTTCAACTCAATACCTCTGGAGATTCAATAGGATAAGCTTTCCCCTAGCATTCTACACTAGCAAATAAAATGGAAAAGATCCTGCAGGGTTAGAAACATTTCATCTAATTACAGTCATGCTTAAACATCCAGAACATCAATAGTACTCTGATAGACTACACTAAATACCGAAGAAATTCATAACCATCAGCTAGCATTTTATCAGTAGCGGGAGTAAGGAGGTCGTTAATCTACTTTAACATATCAGAGTAGAAGACATAAAGAACCTTGAAACATGAAATACCATTAACTCAGAAGCAGGAATGCCAACAACATCATTGCAAAGAATCCTTCCTTCTTTATTAATGTTCCTTCCAGCAAACACTAGTGCGTGATAAAATGGTGGCTCCAGGGGAGCATTTGACTATATAAAACAGAAAAATGAAGCATTGAGCTCTGCAACTAAAATCAGGAATCACTTTGCTATTGCTATGGACAACAAAATCATCAATTTTGCTGACCCTTGGAAATGGGCCGGTTTGGCTATTTATACAACTCTTCTAACCCTAACCCTATTTTACATCATGTTTCAATAAAATATAATATCTGGGGGCCGGTACTACCTGCGCCACCCTACAAAAGACCTGGAGACGGAATAGGTCTGCCATATCAGAAGAATAAGATAAGAATATACAGTGGAAGAATCGGCCTCGAGAAGAGAGCCAGAAAGGAGAAAGAAGAAAGTAAGTCCCCCGGGATCAAGGCTACATGCCTCATAAATGGGAAATGCGGTGCCCTATCCCCAATGTGCCAGGTGCATCTTTGAACAATGCCTCGAGAAGATCACCCTGTCAGAAACCAACCGCTGAGTTGACGTCCCCTTGATGTAGCCAACCACCTTCTGACAGCCTTTATTAACCGCTGCTGATAGTGACCGGTCGGCCTCGGGGACTGGGACATGGATCACTTGAAAGAATACAAAATTTTGAGATCTGGGACTCCGGGATCTGGGAACTTACGTCTGCAAAGAATAAAGAATGCCCAACGCTTGAGTTCTCCCCGGTCCCCGGAGAAAGCTCAAGATTGCTTATTATCGTTGAAGGCCTAGAGGAGGCGGGAAATGCCATCCTCATCTATCTCTTTTAAGCTAGCCCTTCTGTGCTTGGCCACTTCAACTTGTTCCCCCAGGTCTGGAACATTTTACTTAAACTCATCCGCAATTCTTGCCGCTTCATGACCACTAAGTATCATGCAGGTTAATCTTGCCATTTTGGCCCCATCTATCCCCTCCAGGGATTGATACTGAGATTTCATTATTTCATCAAAACTCTCCAAAACTGAATCTTCAGGGGTACATGTATCTATGCTAAGGGGATCAGCCCCGGAAGTCTTTATCACAAAAGATTTGTATAAATTGGAAGAATATTTTATAGTATTTAATTTATCTTGCAAGGACCCTACCAGTTGCTTAGTTACCTCCAATGTGAGGTCAAGTCTGGAGTGCTGGGTTCTTACAAAATCAAATGATTCATCACCCAAAATTCTAGATTCAGAAATCATATCTTCTCCCAAGGTAAGGAGCTCTTTGAGCTCTACCTTCCACGCTTGGTAATTCTCAGCGTCTCCCTCCCACAACTCAATAAGAGTCTCTTCCTGATGAATGATTTGTCAGGCCGTGTATAGATCTGGGAGGGTGGACACTAGGAAATGCTGGGTGTTTCCTATCTGTAGGGTGACCCACTCGTCCACTGCCTGGGCTTTCTTTTTCATCATTCGCAGGGAGTCTATGTCACTCTGTAGTATATCTTCTGAGGTAGAGGCCCCCAGAGGAGCGGTATTGATGGGTTGAGCCAGCTCGATGAACAACCCCACAAGGTTTGCATTCTTCTCCTTTTCAGCTTTGAGCCTCTGGGATTCCTTTTCATATCGGGCCTCTACTGCCCTTGCTACCTCTTTTAACAAGTCTACCTCACCTTGCTTTCCCCTTTTACCTAGTGATACCTCTACAAAATTGTAGTCTCCAGCGTCCGCGGTTGCTTCATCGGCGTCTAGGGGAGGTGTTTCCACAATGGCAACTATTTCTCCGCCTGGCCCAGTTTGAAGAGTATGAACTATCTGGGCTTTCTTAGCCTTTGGCAGGGCCTAAACTTGGGCCATCATTTCGGCCAGGGAGAGAGGAATAATAGGAGTGGACTGGGATTTTCTTTTCCTGCTTTCTACCAGCCACTAAGGTGGGAGAGGTGGCCTTCCTACCAGGATTTGTTCCCCTGATTCTTCTCCAGCACCCTACGGTTGTTGCTCCTTAGCAACATGGACCTCATCCATTCCTCTCCCCACCCCAACTTCTTCTACAACAACATTCTCTTCAATCTCCATCTCCTTGGCCTTATCCTATATGTCTATCATTGGGTCTGGACCCTGGTAGGCTTCCTTAGGGATTTCTTCTTCAAGCTGCTCTTCTTCTTGTTTTTCTTCTTCTTCTTGTTCTTCTTATTATTCTTCTTCTTGTTGTTGTTCTTCTTGTTCTTGTTCTTCTTTTTGTTCTTCTGCTAGGACCTCTTCCTTTGTTGGCACCTCTTTCGGCAGTAGGGGAGGTATCGGGCCGAGATTCAGAGTTTGGGCCGCTGTGATAACCTGCCTGAAGGTTGCTCCCGGGAGTGGTCCTTGGAATGTGGTGGTTGGGGTTACGGTTACTCCCGAAGGTTCGGTTCCCCCAGCAGAGGCCATTTGTTCACCCTTCTTTTGTTGGTCCACTCCCGGACCTTGCATTGCTTGAGCCCCGGAGGCAATCTCTGGTTCTGGCTCTTTTTCTTCCACTTGTTGCTCTTGTCCCTGTGCAGGCTCTTGTTCAATATCTTCTTTCTCTGCAGCTTCCTGTTCCACCCCGGGGACCTCTGTCTCCATTTGGGTATTGTCTCCCTATAAGTTCCCGAACTCGTCGGTCGCAAATACATCGTCAAATTCTTCTTGTGGAGGGGGCCTGGCTGGGAATGTTGTAGGCTCAGTTACTTTCTCCGGCTTCGGGGAACTGGAAGAAAGGATTTCCACTTGTTGGGGTTGGGAAACCCCCTGCCCCGGCTCTGCCTTAGGCTTTTTGTTGAGCTTCTTCTTTCGCCAGGTAATCAGAGGTGGCCCTGCGTCTCTTATCACTGCTGCCTCCAAGGGATCCACCCCTATTGCCTTAACCATTAAGGCTGCTAATGACAGGGAGGAGGAGGGGCGAAGTGGCCCGGTCATAAGTGATGGGGTGGCCAGCCTCGTTATTAGTTGCTCCCTCATTTGCTGAGAGGCTGCCACTGATTTTTTTATTTGCTCTATGATCGGGACTTCTTGTGCGAGAGGGGTCGTGTCTATTCCTTTTCCTTTGTCTGCACCCTGCGAAGAAGTCCCGGCCCCCAGAGTCATCTTTGGTATCGGTGACAGAGTTAATTTTGGCGTCGGCTGGGCTGCTCGGCGGGTACACCTGGGGCATACCTTCTTAAAATAGGCGTGGCTCCACTCGACCACCTCCCAAGTGAAGTCTTCAATAGTGGGCCCTTCCTGGGTAGCCCAGTTTACTGGTGGAAGGGCCTTTTTATCGATCCCCTTTGCCTTGTACTGGGGATCGATAGTGGGGGCGGCGTCTAAGAAGTCTGGCGGGAACTTCTGGAGTTTCAATTTTTGCATCATGCTGGCTATCATTCTGACATAGTGCTTTCTCTGCACCTCCACATCATCTTGGTAGTCTACCCAAAAGTCCTCCATGTGTATATGATGGGGCTCTAAAGCCCGGGGCATCACCGTTGCGATTCTGCCATGCGGATCAAAATTTTTCCGCGCCAGATAAAATTCCTGTAAGTTATAACTATTCAGCTCATTGTATGCCTCCTTTGCGGTGGCCAGACTGCATGTGTAGTTCCCACAGGGAATTGGGAATGGAATGTTGGGGATCTTTTTGAGGGCAAAGAAGGCATGCACCTCCATTATTTGCTTGCAATACTCCAATAGCATGATCTTGTCCCCACAATGTCTGGGAAACAAGTAGGGTTTCCTGGAGAAGCCGATGACCCTAATGTATGTGTGCTATTGGAATTGAATATAGTAATGTCCATAACTATGGACCAACTTCATCACCTCAGTAGATAGGCGGTATCTGGCATCCTAGGTGGGTGTAAGTAGATGGTAGTAAATGAATGCGTCGTTTACCTGGCAGAAATTGGGGAAGCTGGCCTCCTATTGAACCTATGGGAAATGGTCCCATGGTGCCTTTTGTCTTGGGGAAATCCTGAGCACGCCGTCTCTAATTAGGCCGTGGGAATGGGGCCTCTACTGCGCTAGGGCCCAGAAAACATAGGAAGACATATAAAACTTTTTCTTCTTGTTCAACTGCTGGAACTGGGAGTCGACATGGTTGGATATTATTGTTGCCCAGTAAAAGTATCCTCCCTTTGTGGATATGCCGAGGAGGAAATAGTACATCCATTTGGAAAAATCCTAGGCGGAGGGCTGCCCAAAGACCCGGGCCAATGTTATCATCCCCATCTGGATGCTCTCCTTAAATTCAGAGCGGGGAATCTCTATCTTCATTCTCTTTGGGTCCCTCTTCGGGACCTTCAACCAATGGGTATTCATGTACACCCGGGCCACATCTTCCAGCTGTGTGAACTGGGTCAAGGCATCAGTCCTTGTAACCACTGTGGCTTTGTCGAATTGTGGGATTCCTAGTCCTGCCCGGAATGTATCTGGGTCGAGGGATACCAGAGGAGTAGGGTATCCTGTTGGTTCTGTGGCTGCGAGCATAACAGCATGAATAGAAGAGTTGTAGTTGTTTTCCAGTGTTAGGATAAGCTTCGGAGATTGCATGGAGCACGGGAAGCAAGCCACCTGGAGGATCCCAGAGTTCCCAACATTGGTTGCTAATTGATCTCCAGCGTGTCGTTGGATGTGCATTATTTTCACCAAGGCCTGCATCTCCGACCATGTTTTGACGCTGGTGTCGGTCATTAGCTTGACCTTAGACTCAATATTTGAGCCCACGATGACATTGTCCTGTACAAATTTCATGGTCAGGGGCAGCTTTTCCAGGGCCTTCTCCATTTTAGATTTTACGGCAGCCCCGGTTTCTGTTGCAGAAGGTATCTCTGGACTTTCAGGTGGATATGACGCCGATGCTTCAGACATGTTTGAAAGGTGAACTCTAGGAACCTATAAGGGAAAGTGACCATCAGAATACATTTACCAAAATAATTATTCCAGGGCCCAGAGATCTTACCACCGTGATGCTTGCTTTTCCTGAAAAGTTAGTTTCATGCAAAGATAACCGAAAAGAAAACACATCGTAAACTTTAGATTTTCATTAAACATCCAGGTCTGGGGATTTTATCACATTGGGTAAAGACACAGGATGGATGATGGTAGGAGACCTAAAGCACAGGGAAATGATCATTGGTGAGGACGTGTAAAAAGGCTAGTCATCATGCCCACGTGGGCGCCACGTGCGTAGGTATTAAATGGAAGTTATGACGATGACGACAGAGCCAACTGTTTGAACGTGCGAAAAGTGAAGCCACTTGGCTGGAATTGATTGTGCGTATGGGACACAAATAAGGTTCTAATAGACTTCATGGAGGAGAGAGAAAACCACTTGTTTGAAACTGGTCGAGAGCTGAGTTTCAAATAGGTGGTTTTCTACCTCGAAGCGAGTTTGTGGGCAGAAAACCTAAAATAGAGGTGACTCGACCAGCTTGTCGAGCCACATGGAAGGATATACATGAAGGTCAAAGGGATATATACAAAGACACAGAAGGAGACACAGAGACTATACATAAATATACATGCATATACATAAAATATGAACATATATACATAAATATACAACACAGAGCGACATCCACGGGAAAACCAGACAAGCTAGAACAAACTATCTACAGCTATCCATAGACTTTATAGATGGAGTACCTCTACACAGAGGGCGGACAAACCTCTGACAGAGCCGACCCACAAACAAGCGGCAAAACCAGAAAATGGCAAACCAGACGAAATAGAGAAACAAAACGAACAGGACAAAAACCAAACGAAAATGGAAGAAAACCAGAGAGCAAAAAATGGAAACACCAACCTGAGAACGTAGAAGGCAGAGGAAAGGGAAGAGTTACCACGAGAGATCTGCAACAGCTCGAGTTGCTGAACGGTCAAAATCACCACCATGAAGCACTCGCAATCGCCTAAAAGTGACTGGAAATGTTAAACGTTAATTATCATAAACTCTCTGTAAATGCTCTGTTAATCGCTTCGAAATCGCTCTAAGTGCTTGAAGGTTTTGATTGCGGTAAATGTGAAAGTGACAGGCAAGCTCTACTTATACCCGTGGTAAAAATATAATCCTTCTCCTTCTGGAAATCTTTGGTCAAGCAAACCTCCAGACTCCGGGCCTGAGGATTCCCCGTGATGATGTTCCTTAAGAACGTCATGATGAATAATGCCGGAGTCCAGAATCTGGTTTCCAACGAAGGGCAACCTCCGAGACCAGAGTCCCAGAGACGAAAAGCAAACAAACAAAACACCATGCCGGGGAAGGAAACCCCAGAGAAAGAAAACAAAAAGGAAAGGAGGACAAGGCAAAGCCGCAAGCAAAAACAAAAAGGGGGACCCAACATTTTGTACACAAAATGTAGGGACGGGGATGTAGGGCATAACAAATGGTGACTATCTGGGACAAATGCCTTGGCGCATTTGAGAACTATAGAATCTCTAGTTAGCAAAACTGGAACAAGCCACCTTCCGAAGCGCCTGACAGGAAAAGAGCAACATATCTTAGAGAATCCAACCACACAAGAATCAGTCTGAAGTCCTTTGTCAGTGGTGTCATGTGTGCTTTGGAAGGAAATCAAGCCGATGACCTTTGGGAGGAATAAAGAAGAGACACTAATTACATCAAACCAGTCATTAATTTGCTCGCTTCCCCCGGAGATCGGAGTTTCATCCCGCTTTTCCTCTTTGGTTATTTTGTTCATTTCTGGGTGGGGAAGGCAGTACTTCTTTCACCATTAAGCTTAAGCTTAGCTAAATTTAATGGCGGTACTTCTTTCACCTGTCCACCTATATTTAGATTGTTCGAAGAGGGGATAAAACTTCAGACCCGGGAAGATTTTTGTTTTTTTTAGTTTTCATACCTAGGTCAACCAATTAGTACAACCGATCTACCCTCGGTGTGTCCGATTACTTGTTCCTTATATTACTTTTGTTCACTGATTGCCAGATTCCCAGAGAGAACACCCAATGGAGATTCCTGAAAATGTGCCATATCCTGTGAAACAACCCCGGGGACCAGGCTGGCTCCACCTTGGTAAAGATAGATTCTAAAGTTCACCATGTCGTAGACATTGTACTAGAAGCCAAAGTCATGCAAAGCATTCCAATTCCTACAAGACGAAACAAAATGCCAGGACCCGGAAAGAAAACCAAAAGAAACAAAAACAATAGAAGAGGACTGTCCCTGGAGAACAGCCGACAAAGCTATTTACAAGGCAAGGGTACCTTGCACGAGGCACCCAGAGGAAATATTTACAAGTGGGAGACTTTACATAAAATACAACTTTGGACAAACTTACCCTACTCGAAGTAGTGTTTGAGAAACTGTCCATTAACGGGCTATGCGACAAGTTCTCCAATAAGGGTATTAAGGTGGTAAGTATTTACCCCACAGGTTTCTAAGATCAGGTATGGTCCGAGCCAGAGCCTTTGGAACTTGGTATGCTTTCCTTTTTTCTCCCGGGCCTTGTCCCACAACAGGACCAGATCTGAGATTTGAAAAGACTTATATTGGGCTCTTCTATCAAACCATCATTTTACCACCGCTTGATGACGCGTGAAATGTTCAAGGGCTGCATCTCTCTGTTCTTCCATTCGTACCAGATTTAAGAGTCGAACCTCCACGATATTGTCCCTGTTGCTAAATTCCTGCATAAACTGTAAAACTAGGATCTGTAAGTTGACTGGGAACACAGGGTTCTGGCCATAAACCAGATGGAACGGGGATGTCCCCAGGGCGGCCTTGACATGAATGCGATCTGCCCAGAGGGCGAATCCTAACTTATGATGCCAATCTCGAGGATTTTTTTCTAACAGTTGTTTGATCACTTCAAGTAGATTTTTGTTCGTTGATTCAGCAACGCCGTTTCCCTGGGGATAATAGTTGCTGGAGAACTTCAGAGTGATCCTTCGATTGTAGGTCCATTTGAGTAACTGCGCTGAAGAAAATTCCAGACCATTGTCACATACCAAAGCAAAGGGCATCCCGAACCGTGTGACAATTTTTTCTTCCAAGAATTTGATGACTACGTCTGCCGTGTTGCTTTTTCAAGGTATAGCCTCAGACCACCGAGTGCAATAATCAGTAGCAGTTAGAATGTATCGGTGATTAGCAGACAAGTTAGGGTTTATTTCCCCGATGAAGTCGAATGCCCATTGGGCAAATGGTCTAGCCTTGTAGACTGGTTGTAAAGGCATAGCTGGGTTACACTCACGATGCGCTGCAGTTTGGCAAGTATGGAATTTCCTTACATGAGTGTAAATGTCCTTGAATATATAGGGCCAATAGTATCTGGCCTGAAGGATCTGATGGGCAGTGGCATCGACTGAGCCATGCCCGGTTCCAAACTATCTATGGAACTCATCAATAACTCTCACAGCTTGGTCTCTATCGATGCACCAAAGGTACACTCCCTCATAGTTTCTATGATAAAGTGCAAAGTTTTTGATCATGAAGTGAGCACTTCTCATCCGCAGGGCGCGGCATTTGTGGGTAGGTAACCCTTCTGGGCATTTATTATTTACTAACAAGTATACCGAATAAGTATACCACGGGTCTTGAGTAATGGAATCCACTGTGTAAGTTTGACATTCTATGCAGGGAGTCTCTTCTGCCATCGCTTGACTTAGTCCCTGGCCCGAGACTATCTTCATGGGCTACATTTCTAAGTCATAGTCTTGGAGGATGGCCATCCATTTCCCCCGTCTCTCACCCAATTCACTCTGCATCAGCAGAGACTTAACGGCCTGGTCCAGAATAATAGCATGTACCTTGCTCCGGAGAATATAATGTCAGAATTTCTTCACGGTGTGAACTAGAGCAAAGGCCTATTTTTTTAGTGATGAATATTGGATTTTGGCATTCTTGAAAGGGGAGCTCATGAAAACTATTGGTCGCTCTTCCCCTTCAACCTTTTCGGTCAACACTGCCATGGCAGAATGCGGCGAAGCAAAAGAGTAAATGTAAAATGGAAGGGAATAGTCCAGACTAGCCAGGACAGGTGCTTCCATTATTTTCTGTTTGATCTAGGCAAACACCCGCTTTGCTTTGGGACTCCACTCAATCTTGGTATCTTTCTTCATCATCTCGTTGAGTGGTTTAACTATTTTTGTGAATCCCGTGATGAACTGTCGCACAAAGTTGATCTTTCTGAAGAAAGATCGCATCTCCTTCTTGCTGCCAGGAATTTGTAAGTTCAGCAATGCCTCGACTCTCTCAGGGTCTATAGATATACCCTTCTCAGAGATGATATTCTTGAGCAACTTCCCCTTGGTGACCCTGAATATGCACTTCTTGGGGTTGAGGGATATTCCATACCGGCGACATCTCTCGCAGATCTGAGCAAGATGGGCGGGGTGGTCATGCCTGTCCTGGGAAAATATGGTCAAATCATCCATATAGATGATTATGCACCAATTTATGAGGCCCTCGAACGCAATATCCATGGCCTTCTGAAATGTAGCCCCTGCATTGATCAGACCAAAGGGCATTCTCCTGTATGCAAATGTTCCCCACTTGGTGGTAAACACTATTTTCTCTCTGTCCTCCTACTTGACCATGACCTAGTTATATCCCAAGTATCCATCCAAGAAGGACATCATCTGGGATCCATTCACTATTTGCAACACCTCATCCAACGAAGGGAGAGGGTGATTATCTTTCTTGGAGGCCTTGTTCAAGTTTTGGAAATCCATGCAAAGGCAGATCTCACCGTTTTTCTTCCTTACATGGACTAGATTGGCAACCCACGTAGTGTGTCAGATTGGGAAGATTATCCAGGTTGACAGCAGTTTCTCTACCTCTTGACGAATCAGAGGCTCTATCAGGGGGTTGACCGGGCTTTTCTTTTGCTGAAAGGGCTTAGCATCAGGTTTCAGGGGAATAGTATGGGTCATGATGGATGTGTCATACATTTTCAAGTCTTCATAACCCCAGGCAATTACGTCAATGTATTCTTGAAGAATCATGAGAATCTTCTCCTTTTCTTCAGGGGAATAGGAGGTACCAATGTGAATAATCTTTTCTTCACTGGGTTGGCCGATGTTAACCTTTTCAAAATTTCCTCCCTCAGAGGAGGATGAAACCTTCTCACGGGCCCGAGGGTCTGAGTCAAAGATTTGTTCTAGTGCAACCATCCCCTTTAGGATAGTGTTAGTGGGCAGGTCCATGATCCCATCATCTTCATCACCCTGCCCAGTATCGTCATGGTCTGACTCCTCCACTATCTGGTCTTCAAAGACACCAACATTCGCCATGAAGGCCAGGATATGCTGATCATCCTCGAAAACCTGAAAGTGGGTGGCATTATCTGGAATGGACGGGGTGGGGACCATCTCGACTAAAAATTTTTGGAGTCGCGAGCCGGCCATTGGCTTAAGTGTGCTGGCAGAAATAGCGAGGGCATCCGGGACATAGTTCCATCGCTGGGGAATGAGGTCAATGCTGAAGGCATCAAAATATTCGATAAGGCTCCAAGCCCAGCTGCGGTATGCGGCTAGCCTTTTATCGTGACATGTATATTGACTCCGGAATTGTTTAACAATCAACTCTGAATCACCCAGAGCCCGGAGGTGGGTGATACCTTTTCTTAACGCAAACAAGAGTCCGAGGACCAAAGCCTCGTACTCTGTAACATTGTTTGTATAGTTAAACTATAGTCTATAGGAACAAAGGAAGGATTTCCCTCATGGGTTGATTAGTTCTACCCCAGCCTCGCAGCCTTGTTTGGATCGGGACCCATCGAACTTAAGGGTCCATAAGTCATTGTTCGTAATCTAGGGCTAGGGTAGAGTAGTCTTTTCTAGATTATTGCTGGGAGACTTGGGGGTTCTCTCCTAGACCACTGGCGTGAGGGTGAAATTTACCTTCGGAGGTGTTTGGACTTGGGATTCCCGGGGAGATGGTACCAAAGGAGTGCATGCCGTAGGGACACTGGGTCCCAAGGAATCAATTACATGTTGTTCCTTTCGGAAGGTATCAAGGTGCCAGTTAGCGATCGATAGACATGGTCCACACTCGAGTTTTGAATGTTTCTGGTAGTGTACTCAGCACCAAGTGCCAGACAGGAGTGTGGCAAGGGTTTCTATGGAGCCTTGAGAGTCTACCTTAGTTCTCATCTTTTCTTCTAGGTCTTGGGCTCTCTGTATTACGGCGAGATCTTCTCCAGGGATGAAATCGAATGTTAAGATTTCAAAATGTCTGTACACCCCCAGGGAAGTCTCTGAGAAAAGGACCTCATTGACCCTCCCCATTTTGGTAAGGGCTTGTTTCATCTGGGGTTCACTTTTGACCCGGATCTTATTTGATTCTCCTTCCCACGGAAGCCATAAGTGGGTGAAGTCAGTCAAAAAGTATCTGTTCAGGGACTTAGACCAATTCTGGCTTAATAACATCCCATAAGTTTCTGGGATGTCCACCACTTGGATGTCAATTATGTTGTCTATCCTGGGATTCTGGATAAGTTGTATCCAGACGTTCTTCAATTCCCCCACCATTTTTATAGTAGTCTTATCCAGTTGGATCACTGCACCATTAGATGGGGTGGGGTGGAATCTAAGCTTCTGACAAATAGACAAGGGCATGATGTTACCTGAAGCTCCGGAGTCTACTAAGCAGTTGTGTATATTTTTGCCATAGATATTCAGGCCTAGTAAAAAGGGAGGATCCTCATTATTCCCCTGGAAGATGGCCGCATTGGCATCTTCGAATGAGACAGTCTTGGATGGGTGGCTGACGACTTCCAGGTTTCCTAAGAGCTTCAGAAGAGACTTCTTCTGCTCAGGATAGTTTAGAAAAACCTCCATCAAGGTCATGGAGGTAGTGGTCTGTTCTAACGCCTTCATAATGTAAAATCTTCCTCCCGGGAACTGGTGATTTTCCTCGGTGAGATCTTTTGCTTGGTTAGAGCTAGGGCCTTTTGGAGGAGCGGGTCGGTCAGTTGTGTTGTTCCGGGGAGGAGGAGTATCTTTGATAGGGGGTATAGGCATGTAAACTGGTACTTTACCAACCTGACTCCGAGTATTATATGGAGTCCGCGGGTTAGTAAAAGCATTGGCCTTGAAGGGCAGAATAGATTCGTCAAAGAATCCCTGTAATTCAGATTCTTCTTCATCTTCTCTGGGAGTTTCAAAGAAGATGGTATCATAGGTGAAGGCATTGTGGGTTGTTTCTTGGATAGGAGGCTCTGGAGGAGTAGTGTCATGCCACTGCTGCCTGTCCAGTTGGAAGATCATGATGACCTTCTCCAAAGTGGCACAATTCACCTCATTGTGCAAACCTGTATCATGCAATCTACACCAATTAGTCATGGGCTGGAAGTATGCGACTGGTGTGAAATGTGATGGTCCAGCACCATTTTGGTTGGGAGGCGGACCTCCGGTGTTCGTGTTATTATTCCATTTCTTTTGGTTAGGCCTAGGCTCATTGTTGAAGTTTCTTCCGCCGACATTATTGTTTCATTGGCTGGAGAAAATGTTTCCCCTCTGGGAATTTGAATTTGGGGGTGCGTAGGACCCCGCCTTCAGTTGGCCCATGTCCATAGTTAAGGTGGACAACATTCGCCAGAGGGATTCAACCTCGGCGGTCAACTGAGTGTTGGCGTCACAATGTGACAGTTGTTGTTGTTGTTGGCTTCCCGGTAAGGCAGCAGTATTAGCCAGAGTCGAGGGCGGCAATCCTCCAGCCGCAGACGACTGGAAGAAGGGCACTCTGGACAGTTGTGTCTGAGGTTATTGTGCCTGCTACGGCTAATTCCAAGGGAAAACTTCTAGACCTGGTACCGTTTGGGTATGCGTTGGGTAAACATACCGGGCCTTTTGGTCTATCAGGGGTGATGGAGGATTCATCGCCATCAACGGGGCACCCATTGCCAGATTGGGGTTGTATCCTCTAGCATACGCAGTTCTATAGGGGACCATATTGAAGGGCGTACTCTGCCCAATCCCGCCCGGGGATTTGTTGAGACCATGGGACAGTTCTAAGGCTAGGTTATAGACTTTTGCCAAGGTGTCCTGATCGCCCGCGGTGGTTGTTCTCCAAAGGAGAGTTGCAATGAAAGGGTCCATCGCGTTAAGGTAGGTCTATATGGTTACTTCTGGGGATGGGATAAAAGGGCCCGTGCACCGCTTCAGGGCGCGCTGGAACCTGTGGTTGAATGCTGCAAGAGGTTCATTGGGTTCCTTCCTGATGGAGATAAAATGGCTGTGGGACCAGGCTGGGTCCACATACACATGAAAGGTAGCCAAGAAGGCGTCCTCCATGTCCTGCCAAGTGTTTATGGAGTTGGCAGGCAGGTTAAGGTACCAGTTCAACTCGCCTTGTCCTAAGGACAAGGGAAACATTCAAGTCACAACATCCTCATGTTGGATCCAGTGTCAGTTCATGGCATCTTTGTATGCCTGTAAGTGCTCTTCCACAGTTTGTGAGCCTAAGTGCTCGTATCGTGGGCAAATCTTCTCTGAGTGAGAGGGTAAATCATTGGTTGTGCCCGGAAAAGTACCCATTGGGGATTCTATGTTTCTGAAGTACACGACCATTGGGGGAACTATATGTTGGGTAGTTTGGGCACTGGTTCCCGGGATTGCCTGAGAAGTCTGGGTATTCTGAGGTATGCTAGATCCCCAGACAATAGCGGCCGGTATGACTTTCGAGGTCCTTTTCTTTCGAGCAGGAGGCTCAAGTTCGACAAACTTTCTAGGATTCAGGGTAGACCTAAGGACTCTTTCAAATTTCACTGGGGAGAAAGATCCAATCCTGTTGAAGGCTTGATGACTGAAACTATAACTCGGGGAACCCTCAGGAGGTGTAAAATCAGAATCTCAGGAGGGGGATGAGTTCATGCCCTCCTTCTAGTGCCAGTTTCTATTGACGGGGTTTTGCTGACCGGGTTTGCCAACAGTCATAAGTTGTCACCGGGTTCTGGGGAAACTGGCCAAATCCGCCTGTAAAGGTGGTCCGAGGAAATTAAATTCTCCGGGCCTTCAAGCACCAGGGTGTCGGGTCACAACAGCGCGGGGCTCGGTTGGGAGAGGTGACTATTTTTGAGGGGGATAGCTGGTTTCTTCAACTCAATACCTCCAGAGATTCAATAGGATAAGGTTTCCCCTAGCATTCTACACTTAGCAAATAAAATGGAAAAGATCCTACAGGGTTAGAAAAATTTCATCTAATTACAGTCATGCTTAAACGTCCAGAACATCAATAATACTCTGATAGACTACACTAAATACTGAAGAAATACATAACCATCAGCTAGCATTTTATCAGTAGCGGGAGTAAGGAGGTTGTTAATCTACTTTAACATATCAGAGTAGAAGACATAAAGAACCTTGAAACATGAAATACCATTAACTCAGAAGGAGGAATGCCAACAACATCATTGCCAAGAATCATTCCTTCTTTATTAATGTTCCTTTCAGCAAGTACTGGTGCGTGATACAATGGTGGCTCCAGGGGAGCATTTGACTATATAAAAAAGAACAATGAAGCATTGAGCTCTGCAACTAAAATCAAGAATCACTTTTCTATTGCTATGGACAACAAAATCATCAATTTTGCTGACCCTTGGAAATGGGCCGGTTTGGCTATTTATACAACTCTTCTAACCCTAACCCTATTTTACATCATGTTTCAATAAAATATAATATTTGAGGGCCGGTACTACCTGTGCCACCCTACAAAAGACCTGGAGACAAAATAGGTCTGCCATATCAAAAGAATAAGATAAGAATATACAGCGAAAGAATTGGCCTCGAGAAGAGAGCCAGAAAGGAGAAAGAAGAAAGTAGGTCCCCTGGGATTGAGGCTACACGCCTCATAAATGGGAAATGCGGGGCCCTGTCCCTAATGTGCCAAGTGCACCTTTGAATAGTGCCTCGAGAAGATCACCCTATTAGAAACCAATCGTTGAGTTGACGCCCCCTTGATGTAGCCAACCACCTTCTGACAACCTTTATTAACCACTGCTGATAGTGACCGGTCGGCCTCGGGGACCGGGACACAGATCACTTGAAAGAATACAAAATTTTGAGATCTGGGACTCCGGGATCTGGGAACTTACGTCCGCAAAGAATAAAGAATGCCCAACGCTTGAGTTCTCCCCGGTCCCCGGAGAAAGCTCAAGATTACTTATTATCGTTGAATGCCCGGAGGAGGAGGGAAATGCCATCCTCATCTATCTCTTTTAAGCTAGCCCTTCTGTGCTTGGCCACTTCAACTTGTTCCCCCAGGTCTGGAACATTTTCCTTAAACTCATCCGCCATTCTTTCCGCATCATGACCACTAAGTATCATGTGGGTTAATCTTGCCATTTTGGCCCCATCTATCCCCTCTAGGGATTGATACCGGGATTTCATTATTTCATCAAAACTCCCCAAAACTGAATCTTCGGGGGTACATGTATCTGTTCTAAGGGGATCAGCCCTAGAAGTCTTTATCACAAAAGATTTGTATAAATTGGAAGAATATTTTATAGTATTTACTTTATCTTGCAAGGACCCTACCAGTTGCTTAGTTACCTCCAATGTGAGGTCAAGTCTGGAGTGCTGGGTTCTTACAAAATCAAATGATTCATCACCCATAATTCTGGATTCAGAAATCATATCTTCTCCCAAGGTAAGGAGCTCTTCGAGATCTACCTTCCACACTTTGTAATTCTCAGCGTCACCCTCCCACAACTCAATAAGAGTCTTCGCCTGATGAATGACTTGTTGGGCCGTGTATAGATCTGCGAGGGTGGACGCCAAGAAACACCAGGTGTTTCCTATCTATAGGGAGACCCACTCGTCCACTGCCTGGGCTTTCTTTTTCATCATTCACAGGGAGTCTATGTCACTCTGCGGTATATCTTCTGAGGTAGAGGCCCCCGGAGGAGCGGTATTGATGGGTCAAGCCAAATCGGTGAGCAACCCCACAAGGTTTGCATTCTTCTCCTTTTCAGCTTTGAGCCTCTGTGCTTCCTTTTCATATCGGTCCTCTACTGCCCTTGCTGCCTCTTTTAACAAGTCTACCTCACCTTGCTTTCCCCTTTTACCTAGCGATACCTCTGCAAAATTATAGTCTCCGGGGTTCGCGGTTGCTTCATCGGCGTCTGGGGGAGGTGTTGCCACAATGGCAACCATTTCTCCACCCGGCCCAGTTTGAAGAGTATGAACTGTTCGGGGTTTCTTGGCCTTTGGCAGGGCCTGAACTTGGGCCATCATTTCGGCCAGGGAGAGAGGAATCACAGGAGGGGACTGGGATTTTCTTTTCCTGCTTTCTACCAGCCACTGAGGTATGAGAGGTGGCCTTCCTACCAGGATTTGTTCCCCTGATTCTTCTCCAGCACCCTGCGGTTGTTGCTCCTTAGCAACGTGGACCTCATCCATTCCTCTCCCCGCCCCAACTTCTTTTGCAACAATGTTCTCTTCAATCTCCATCTCCTCGGCCTTATCTTGTATGTCTATCATTGGGTCTAGACCCTGGTAGGTTTCCTCAGGGATTTCTTCTTCAAGCTGCTCTTCTTGTTGTTGTTGTTCTTCTTCTTGTTCTTCTTGTTGTTGTTCTTCTTCTTGTTCTTCTTGTTGTTCTTCTTGTTCTTGTTCTTCTTGTTGTTCTTCTGCTAGGACCTCTTCCTCTGTTGGCACCTCTTTCGGCAGTAGGGGAGGTATCGGGCTGAGATTCAGAGTTTGGGCCGCTGTGATAACCTGCTCGAAGGTTGCTCCTAGAAGTGGCCCTTGGAACGTGATGGCTTGGGTTACGGTTACTGTCGAAGGTCCGGTTCCCCTAGTAGAGGGAATTTGTTCACCCTAATTTTGTTGGTCCACTCCTGGACCTTGCATTTCTTGAGCCCTGGAGGCAATCTCTGGTTCTAGCTCTTTTTCTTCCACTTGTTACTCTTGTCCCTGTGCAGGCTCTTGTTCAATATCTTCTTGCTCTGCAGCTTCCTGTTCCGCCCCGGGGACCTCTGTCTCCATTTGGGTATTGTCTCCCTGTAAGTTCCCGAACTCGTCGGTCACAAATACATCATCAAATTCTTCTTGTGGAGGGGGACTGGCTGGGACTTTTGTAGGCTCAGTTTCTTTCTCCAGCTCGGGGGAACTGGAAGAAATGATTTCCACTTGTTGGGGTTGGGACACCCCCTGCCCCGGCTCTACCTTAGGCTTTTTGATGAGATTCTTCTTTCGCCGGGTAATCAGAGGTGGCCCTGTATCTCTTATCACTGCCACCTCCAAGGGATCCACCCCCGTTTCCTTAACCATTAAGGCTGCTAATGACAGGGAGGAGGAGGGGCGAAGTGGCCCAGTCATAAGTGGTGGGGTGGCCGGCCTCGTTATTAGTTGCTCCCTCATTTGCTGAGAGGCTGCCACCGATTGTTTTATTTACTCTATGATCGGGAGTTCTTGCATGGGAGGGGTTGTGTCTATTCCTTTTCCTTTGTCTGCACCCTGCGAAGAAGTCCCGGCCCCCGGAGTCATCTTTGGTACCGGCGAAGGAGTTAATTTTGGCGCCGGCTGGGCTGCTCGGCGGGTACTCTCGGGGCATACCTTCTTAAAATAGGCGTGGCTCCGCTCGACCACCTCCCGAGTGAAGTCTTCAATAGTGGGCCCTTCCTGGGTAGCCCAGTTTACTGGTGGAAGGGCCTTTTTATCGATCCCCTTTGCCTTGTACTGGGGATCGATAGTGGGGGCGACGTTTGAGAAGTCTGGCGGGAACTTTTAGAGCTTCAATTTCTACATCATGTCGGCTGTCATTTTGACATAGTGCCTGCTCTGCACCTCCACATCATCTTGATAGTCTGCCTAGAAGTCCTCCATGTGTATATGATGGGGCTCTGAAGCCCAGGGCATCGCCGTTGCAATTCTTCCATGCGAAACAAAATTTTTCTGCGCCAGATAAAATTCCTGTAAGTTATAACTTTTCAGCTCATTGTCCACCTCCTTTGCGGTGGCCAGACTGCATGTGTAGTTCCCGCAGGTGATTGGGAATGGAATATTGGGGATCTTTTTGAGGGCAAAGAAGGCATGCACCTCCATTATTTTCCTGCAATACTCCAATAGCACGATCTTGTCCCCACAATGTCTGGGCAACAAGTAGGGTTTCCCGGAGAAGCCGGTGACCCTAATGTATGTGTGCTGTTGGAATTGAATATAGTAATATCCTTAAATATGGACCAACTTCATCGCCTCAGTAAACAGGCGGTATTCGGCATCCTGGGTGGGTTTAAGTAGATGGTAGTAAACGAATGTCATTTACCTGGCAAAAATTGGGGAAGCTAGCCTCCCATTGAACCTGTGCGAAATGGTCCCACGGTGCCTTTTGTCCTAGGCCAATCTGTAAGTAGGCCGTGGGAATGGGGCCTCTGCTGTACTAGGGCCCAAAAAACATAGAAAGACATATAAAACTTTTTCTTCCTGTTCAACTGCTGGAACTGGGAGTTGACATGGTTGGATATTATTGTTGCCCAGTCAAAGTATCCTCCCTTTGTGGATATGCCAAGGAGGAAATAGTACATCCATTTGGAAAAATCTATGGCGGAGGGCTGCCCAAAGATCCAGGCCAATGCTATCATCCCCATCTGGATGCTCTCCTTAAATTCAGAGCGGGGAATCTCTATCTTGATTCTCTTTGGGTCCCTCTTCGGGACCTTCAACCAATGGGTATTCATGTACACCCGGGCCGCATCTTCCAGCTATGTGAACTAGGTCAAGGCATCAGTCCTTGTAACCACTGTGGCTTTGTCAAATTGTAGGATTCCCAGTCCTGCTCAAAATGTATCTGGGTCGAGGGATACCAGAGGAGTAGGGTATCCCGTTGGTTCTGTGGCTGCGAGCATAATAGCCCGAATAGAAGAGTTGTAATTTTTTGCCAGTGTTAGGATAAGTTCTGGAGATTGCACGAAGCACGGGAAGCAAGCTGCCTGGAGGATCCCGGAGTTCCCAACATTGGTTGCTAATTGATCTCCAGCCTGTCACTGGATGTGCATTATTTTCACCAAGGCCTGCATCTCCGACCATGTTCTGATGCTGGTGTCAGTCATTAGCTTGACCTTAGACTCAATCTTTGAGCCCACGATGACATTGTCCTGTACAATTTCATGGTCAGGGGCAGCTTTCCCAGGGCCTTCTCCATTTTAGATTTTACGGCAGCCTTGGTTTCTGTTGCGGAAGGTAGCTCTGGACTTCTGGGTGGAGATGACGCCGATGCTTCAGACATGTTTGGAAGGTAAACTCTGGGAACCTACAAGGGAAAGCGACCGTCAGAATACATTTACCAAAATAATTATTTCGGGGCCCAGAGATCTTACCACCGTGATGCTTTCTTTTCCTGAAAAGTTAGTTTCATGCAAAGATAACCGAAAAGCAAACACATCGTAAGCTTTAGATTTTCATTAAACATCCGGGTCCAGAAATTTTATCAGACTGGGTAAAGACACAGGATGGATGATGGTAGGAGACCCAAAGCCTGGGGAAATGACCATTGGTGAGGACGTGTAAAAAGGTTAGTCATCATGCCCACGTGGGCACCACGTGCGTAGGTATTAAATGGAAGTTATGGCGATGACAACGGAGCCAACTGTCTGAACGCGCAAAAAGTGAAGCCACTTAGCTAGAATTGATTGTGCACATGGGACATAAATAAGGTTCTAACAGACTTCATGGAGGAGAGAGAAAACCACCTGTTTGAAACTGGCTGAGAGCCGAGTTTCAAACAGGTGGTTTTCTGCCTTGAAGCGAGTTCATGGGCGGAAAACCTGAAATAGAGGAGACTCGACTAGCTTGTCGAGCCACCTGGAAGGATATACATGAAGGCCAAAGGGATATATACAAAGACACAAAAGGATATACAGAGACTATACATAAATATACATGCATATACATAAAATATGAACATATATACATAAATATACAACACGGAGCGACGTCCGCAGGAAAACCAGACAAGGCAGAACAAACTATCTACAGCTATCCACAGAATTTATAGATGGAGCACCTCTTCATAGAGGGCAGACAACCCTCTGGCAGAGCCAACCCACCAACGAGCAGCAAAACCAGAAAATGGAAAACCAGATGAAATAGAGAAACAAAATGAACAGGACAAAAACCAAATGAAAACAGAAGAAAACCAGATAGTAGAAAACGGAAACACCAACTTGAGAACGCAGAAGGTGGAGGAAAGGGAAGAGTTACCATGAGAGCTCCGCAATAGCTCAAGTTTCCAAACGGTCAAAATCACCACTACAAAGCACTCGTAATCGCCTGAAAGTGACTGGAAATGTTAAACGTTAATTATCATAAACTCTCTGTAAATGCTCTGTTAATCACTTTGAAATCTCTCTAAGTGCTTGAAGGTTTTGATCACGGTAAATGTGAAAGTGACAGGAAAGATCTACTTATACCCATGGTAAAAAGATAATCCTTCTCCTTCTGGCAATCTCCGGTCAAGCAAACCTCCGAACTCCTGGCCCGAGGATTCCCCGTGATGATGTTCCTTAAGAACGTCATGACGAATAATCCCAGAGTCTGGAATCCAGTTTCCAATGAAGGGAAACCTCCAGGACCAGAGTCCTAGAGATGAAAAGAAAACAAACAAAACACCATGCCGGGGAAGGAAACCCCAAAGAAAGAAAACAAAAAGGAAAGGAGGACAAGGCAAAGACGCAAGCAAAAATAAAAAGGGGGACCCAACATTTTGTACACAAAATGTAGGGACGGGGATGCAGGGCATAACAGATAGTATTTGTCTATGTAGGTTTCCTTCTTTAGTTGTTTCATCTCAGACTTACACTCATATGCTTTATGTCCTTTATTGTTACACTTATAACAAATTCCTATGAATGAAGATGTAGATTTAGGAATACCTTTCATTTTGCCTGTACATACATTTGATGTATGGCCTTGCTTTCCATAGTGATTGCATGTAATATTTCTTGGTCTTGGATTTGCATAAACATTCTTTGGATTAGTTTTATTTGATGATTCTCCATTCTTGGTAAAGCCTATACCATTGTTGGTGTTGACTCTTCGTTGTCCCTCAAGAAAATCATCCGTTCTTCTATTGCTTTCTTCAGCTTTCTTGATAATCTCATTATTCTCCTGCTGAATTCTTATTTGATGTTTCAAATTTTGATTTTCATCCCTTAGCTCACTGATAGATTCTATTCTTTCAATGAGTTCAACATTCACTCTATTTGCCTCTTGACTCATAAGAATAATTTGATTTGTAACTTCATGGTGATGCTTTGTCAATCTTTGCATTTCATATTCTTTTTCTTGTAGCTTTTATGTAATCTTTCTTCTATCATCAATATCTAGTGTTCTTTCTTTCTTAGCTTGTCTATCATTGTTCATGACATCAATCATCCTTACCATCTCTATCTCTTGACTGATTTGCACAGATTTAACTTGTCCAGCCAGATGTTGATTGATTTTAGTTAGGCTTGTGATGCTTTCTTCTGATGTGTCTGATGCTTTGCTTGTAGTTGATTCTGAAGACTCAAACAAATCTAGTATCTCTTCCTCATGGTAATATGTTTCATTACAGTGAGATGCCATAATATTTCTTTCATCTAATAGTTGTCTCATGTTGATTCTAGCTTCTTTATACTGTTCATAGAAGATCTAAATTTCAAGATTTTTATTCTCAATATTTGTATCCAGTCTGTACTTCTCCATTGTATGATCTTTTCTCTTAATCCTTTAAGCTTTGCCAAAGAAGAGACTAAGCTCTGATACCAATTGTTGGGATTAATGGGAAGTGTGTACTAAGAGGGGAGGGGTGAATTAGTACCTCTAAAACTTTTGTATCCATTAATCAATTAACCTTTGTAATCAATTGTATATATATTCAATCTGATTTATACTATCTTGATGTGATTTATATCAATTCATAATATTAACATACATGTGAACATTCATATAAACATTCATGAAAGTAATTGACACATAAAACAAGATATGATATCGCAGAAAACTCCGGTTAGGAAGTAAAAACTGTGGTGGGGATGACACCCACAAAATCTTCACTATCTGCAGATTGGAAGGGGCTGGTTAAGGCTTACAATTTGATCACTTCTGATGATCTACCCTGTTAAGAGTATCAGTGGAGACCTGTTAAAGTATACTTTGTTAGGAGCTTTAGCAACACTGTTGAGTGTGCATTCGGTTAAGAGATTTTTAGTTGGACTGTTAAATCCACCTTCCTTGAAAGGATTTTTACACTTTGCGCCACTTGTTAGAATGATAGAAAATTACAAATTGACCTGGTAAATGCAATCTCCTATTGCTGATACAGATCCAATTTAGTTTACATGAAAAATATCATCACCTAATTGTGATTGAATAATACCTCTGATTCTCAGTATCATCTATTCTTGGTTCTGATAACCAGATTCATCTTTTGTTGTTCTTGTTCTTGAAACTCTCAATCTGATCCATAGATAGGCTCATTGAATTCATTCATCTTCTCCTCTATATTCAAATCCTTTTTTTTGAATGATTGCATCATCTATTTATAAGATGGATTGACATCATCAAGTTTTGAGAAAAACAATGTTAACTCTAATATAAGGTTTACAACTGTTTACCTTGATCTCCTAGTCTATGTGTTTTAATCAGTTAGACTAATTTAAAGCACTTACATTCATGTTCCTTGTCCCTAAAGAAATGGATTTAAAAAAAAATCAATATCCTATAAATAGAATAAGCTTTCTTTATATGACGTGGAAGTTAGATCCACTTTTTGTGGGCTGCAACTGACTCTCAGTTCTTGATGGTCGGTTATGCTTGACTGTCCTTTAGTTTTGTTCTGTCAGTTGCACTTTACCTGTCTCGTTAGTTTGCACTTTATCCTGCATGTCGAGTTCCTCTTTTGGTTTACACACTGAGTTGTGTCATCAGTTCTCTTTTCACTTAGTCATCTTTGGTGATCTCTTTCTATCTGATCTTCAGTTTTCTCTTGTCCAGTCTTTCGGTGTATGCTTACCAAAAGTGTTGTTTGCATACTAATGGAAAATTAATGTCATCAAGTCAAGTAGACACAATAATGATGATAGATAACCATATGGATAAAATAAAATAAATGATAATGTAAATATAAGTAGATAAAAGATGTAATATGCTATCAAAGACACAATACAATAGTGTAGACAACCTCCCTTCACCACAACGAAGTCGAGATCCAAAAGATGAAGGCAAGGATAGTTGATGAGAGTCAATATTGAGATGATAAATTTCTGTAAAAAGCTCAATAAAAGTGTTCAAATCATGAAGAAGCATGTTGAATGTGTCTAGAAGGCCAAATGAACTCAAAATAGAGATTATAATGAAGGAATTTGAAATTCGACGTTGGTGGGTAGTGGATTTGGGCGTTACAACCGCAAGGTGACAATTTTAATGCTCCAAAGATAGTCTGCACGTTTGTATATTTATGGATGAGTGCACACTGCACAGACACCTTCACAACATGTAAATGTTCTATATAATCTAGGTTTTATGGCTGGGATTTTGAATGGGTAATGGAAAAAATAGGCATGGACAAGCGATGTTGAATTTGTGTCTTAGGCTAAGGTAGGAACATTATAAAATCAAAACTTACACTAGGGTACAAATTTGTGATATTATATTTTACCCCCACTTTAGTGAGCATGTCATATTCAGAGAGATGTGAGCTAAAGTAAGAAAAATTATCTGAATTACCTGGAGGGATTCCATCACTTAGAGCTGCCCCTAGCTAGGAAGCCTTGAATTATTGTTGAGCTATATCTAACACATAAGTTGTAGACAATTGTGTTGGATGTTGAAGACAAATTTTAGACAGAAGACCAATGATGGTACGCCAATATAGATGGAAATTTGTGTCATGATAAATATCCATGCAATAGGGTTATTTTTATAGCATGTCAACATGTGTAACAAAATCTAGATAGGCATGTGATATGGTGGCTTTAGATGGTGCACTGACATGTGTAGCAAAGATAGATATGCGTGTGATAAGATAAATTAGATTATGTTGTTACATGTAGCATACGCTAGATAGGTATAAAATAGGTGAAGATTTGATGAGATAATGGATTGGCCCCCACAATATGTAGACGAGATAGTGGATTGGCCCCCACAAAGGCAAAAATCAAGATAAACAATTTAAAATTTTGTGAGAAAAACTTGTGATGTAAAGAGAGTGTGATGGTTGGATAAAAAGATAATCACACACAGAAAATATATATATATATATATATATATATANAACACACACAGAAAATATATATATATATATATATATATATATATATATATATATATAACAATCCCCCTTATATTCGCCATGTTTCTCAGAGGGGATCATGAGACATTCTAAAGAGAGAAAAGACATTGTGACATGTCAATATACAAGATGTTGTCATGGAATGCCACTTACTGATGGGTGAAACATGATCTCCATAACATATGCATAGAGATAGGGGGATCCAATGGAGTGTTGTCAAAACCTAGAAGAGAGATATACATGCTCTCAAGAGATATTTCATCACTGCCAACCATGCTTCTGATAAAAAGATAACGGATGAAGATAAAGGAAAACAAAAATTTGGATCAACATGGAAGGGTAGCCTAAATGTCTCCAACACTTTACATCATCTCAAAATAAAAAAAAGTCAAGCCACAATAAATAGAAGAAAAAGACAACAGTTTGAAGAAGGTTCACAAAAAAAACCCTCTTATTTCTAAGTACCTATGGAGTAGAAGGGTCCTCCAGGCTGGACCAACACTAAAAAAAAACATTGGGGGACATAAGCAAACACACTCTTATCTATATATGTAGAACTAAATGCTACCTTTACCAGTCATTCATCAGTAGACTGTCATCCTCCAAATCTTTATCTTAGGGGAAGGGAGGCCAAGATTGCAACAAAATGGATACGATGGAAGCCTTAGGTAGAAATAATCAGACTAGATACTAGCTGCGTGTGCACCATGTTCACCAAAACAAAAAATGATGGGATATTAGGAAGAGTGGTGATAGAAACATCTTATGGGATGGAGATATGAAGAATTGGACCCTCTTGGCATGAGGCCCAATGGTCACTCTGAAAGAAAGGAAAAACAAGACGGAGGGGGTTATAAGGTGAAAGATGGGTACAACTACAAAAGGGAAGGAAACATAGCTGGGAATGGAAGTAGAAGAAACATACATAGGCTTAGAAGACACTCTCTTCCCTTGCACCAACCTTGCATTCCAAGGCCCTCTCATGTTGACGATGCTTCCGCTCACATGCAAGATAGTTCTAACATAAATGTGGGCGAAGTTGAAAATTTGATGAGTGTATTGCATCTTTATCAATAGGAAAGATCATCGATGTCATTGTGAGAAAAGAAGATGGTCCCACCAATGGAGTAGGACGTGGTCTTGAAATAGGCATTGTTGGCTTAGTTAGGGGTGGCCTTCCTCTCTTCACCCTAAGGGAGGTGGGAGGAAAAAGAAGATGCCCTTAGAGGCTAAGGGAGATTATGTGGCCTTTGGAGACCTCTTACCCTTTCCATAAATGGTAGGGAAAGGTATGCCTACAATGATGGAAATCGGGAAGGGTAGGCACACCTTATATTTTGGAAACATGGGCTCCTTTCCTTTGTCCACACTAGGTGTGGATGTAGTAATATAATACAGTGTTGGGGGTTACAATACTTGAGGTGGGCGGGGAGGATTCCCATGGGTATGTACTTTCCCTAATCCCTCAATGAATATGGGGAAGAAGAAAAAGCACGTTGAGCCTCATGAGATGACTGAAGAGGAGGGGTATGGATAGATGCTACAAGTTTAATGTTAAATTACCTAACTTTGTAGTTTTGATAGGAAAGTAAAATTATATCCTATTGAGGACGCAAGGGCCCAATCAAAGTAGGCCATAAGTGTTCAAGAGAGAAGCCCCATGGAACACCAAGGGGCGATAACCAACATCCTAGACTATGTGAATGACAACCTCATGGGGAAACTTTAAACATTTATGCATGATCGAGGGGATGACCCCCATAGAGGTCAAGCAGAGGATACCTAGTTTGAATCAAAATATGTTTGACTCAGGGATCATGAAAAATGTTGAAAATACTGCCTTGGGTCCTACCTAGATCATCAAGGTGGTGTAGCCTAAAAGGGTAAGGGAAAAAAACATCATGTGTTTTGATGGTGACAACACACTCATCATATTTCACATGGTTTAAGCTATTGACAAAGAGTACCTCCTCAATGATAACATCAACCTGGCATGTAGGGTCAACCAAGCTGCCTCTGACAAAGACACCATTGATTAACATTAGGACATATAGTGGAGAAGGCTCTATGTTGTACGACTCATCGAAAGGGTTAAAGGTGGGATTCATATCAAGCACCCTTTTAGAAAATGTAAAAATTAGAGTGATGGTAAAAAAATTAGAGTGATGGTCATTATGTTAACATAGGGACTATCACTTAGTGAATAAGGAGATGATGATATCGTGATAATGTTTTAAATGAATGTGGCAAAAATGGATTAGTGTAGATCTGCAATTCACTATTCGCCTTATCTGCAGACTTATAAGCCTCTGATTTTCTTTCGTTTACCTTGATGGCACTGCTATCCATGTGGTCTTGGACTAGGTGTCTAAGATGCACATAATTCTCAATGTCATGACCAGGCGTACAATGGTACTATAGACACATATAAAAGGAATATTGCTCTAACGTGATGACATTACTAATATTCCTCTTTAGTTTATTTAAAAATCTTTATTACTTAATAAATTGTGTCTTTCTACCATATTCGAAAGTTAAAATCATCATTTCTCCTTGATTCTATAATTAAGTGATTTTAATTAATTACCTTAATTATTAATTGTCTAATCAACATTTCATCAATTATTCATCTATAAAGTAATTAAATAATTAAACATTATTTAATTACTCCTAATGTCATTCAATTAATTAAATAATTATATTTAACTAATATTTCCTCTTTCTAATTATTACATTTATGTGATGATTGTAATCACCAAAAAATGGTCTAGTAAACTATAAGACCCCTTTCTAAACATTAAAATTTAAATACTAGACTACATATGGTGCTTAATCAATTTTGTACATTGATTTAATCTATCATTTCTTGATCAAATCATCATTTTATCATTTATTTGATGATATCCTAAAGTTTGGCTACTTTCTCCTAAGCTTTATTTAATTAAAAGAACATGTCCTCTTTTAATTAAATAAAATCCACCTTATCCTATGTGTGCACATGAAAAAGAAATTTCCTAATTTAAAACAAAAAGAAAAAGACTTTTTGTCTACACATTGAATGCACACTTTCCAACATGAGTGGAATCTCCTTTTGCCTCTTAATCTCTTCCACAAATATTTTTTCCTCTTAGCCATGTCCATTGATTTTTCCTCTTGAGAATCTTGTGCACTAAAGTCAAAATGAGGATTTTTCTCCACCCTTGGATTTTGCCTCTTAATCTTTACCATTCATTTCTCTTTAAAAGGAGGCTCTCTCCTCACTCTTGAAAAGGAGATAATAGATTACTGACTCGTGCTATTGTTATGTTATTACTTTGTTTACTTGGATTCTTAGATAATTCTTGAGCACTCTTGCATTCTAGATTAGTATTTCCTTATTGCATTTAGCCTAGATCACATAGCTTAACTAGGAGGTATTGTAATCTTGTTAGATTAGCTTTTCTTTCCTTGTTCTTGCATTTGCATAATAGCTTAGTTCTTTCATTTCATCTTAGAGTATCTCTCATTTGAAATCATCATTTGAATCTTCCATCTATGGTGCACCTTACAAGGGTCTTATCTTAAGGTTCATTTGAAAGCCACCATTCACACTATCTTAGATTCTTGCACGTCATAGATAGGAAAGTATATGCCACTTCTTGATACTTCCTTCTTCATGGATTCTCTCAAGTGTAATCGTTTATAGATGTGTGTCACATTTTCATCAATCATTTTTGGCGCCCACCGTGGGGCACATGCCCTTGATTTTCCTTCATTTTCTCTACATTTTTCAAATTTTCTAACCTTGTATGGTGGTGCAAGAGCACCTAGGGTTCAACACCCTTCATTTTTTTGTGTTTTATTTCATTTTAATTTTTAAAGTATTTTAGGGAAGTTTAGGATGATTTTTAAATGTTTTAGGAGTGTTTAAGTCTAAGTTTTGGTGGTTTTGGTCCTAGTGACCTTTGTATTGCCCTATTTGACAAAAATGAGTCAAAATGTGGGTTGGGAAACCAAGATTATTAGGGGGACATTTTTAGGTTGTTTTGAGTCATAAGAAATGATTTTAGACCTTTAGAATCCATCATGGAGATGGAGGAATGAGAAAACAAAATTGCAAAAAGATGTAAAATGTTGCTTGAGCAACATTTGCAACTTTTGAAAGTTGCTCGACAACTTTTCTCAAAAAGTTTCTTTGTGACCAAAATTGGTTTTTGATCGATTTGAATGATTACCTCGGATAGAGGAAGGCTATTTAAGAACTTTCTTGGCATTTTCCAAGGTTTGTAGGTTATTTTATTACATTTTGAATCAATTGAGAAGTTGCAGACTTTGCACAATCACAGTTTTTGTGTTTTTTGATTGGTAGCTTCATAGATGGATTAAATTATGAAACCTATCAGTATAATTAGCTTCTAATAGTATTTTAATATTTCTCTTTGTAGTGGTTTTTCTTTTGTAATTCCATTTTGTAGTTGTAAATAAAATTTCTTCCGGTTCAGTGTTCTCTAGTCCAGTCTGGATTGTACATAGAAAAATGGCTCCTCTAAGATTTTCACACCATGGAAAGTAAATGGGACATGATGGAATTAAAGAGGAGTCTATTGACATACTTTTTTTTTGTTTTTAGTTGTAGGAGTGATAAGGATGATTTATGAGATCTTTCCCTAGACGAGCTTGGCAATAGCTTGGCTAGGGAAAAAGAGAAACATAGAGTGGTATCTTGTAGGGTTGGATTGGAAAGTGAAATCCAATGGTTGGGGAATGGTTTGGGGGAAGTTATTGGACCCTCAGAGTAGTGGTGGAGGTCGATGAAACTAATTCATATGGTTATGAGATTAATTCCAAAGATTGCACCAATTAGGCCAACTTTTAAGGATACAGTCCCTAAGAATTTTGAGGTACTATACATAGGAGATGAGGAACCCTAACCATAGAAATTCATTGATTCTTCCAAAAGGGTGTCCAAATATGATAATATTTTGGGGGCTTGTTTGTACAATTTGTGAGTTAATCCAGTTTTAGAGCCTAGATAGGGCTACAAGAAACCATTAGCCCTATTCCTAGTTTTTAGGAATTTGATTGGAGAAAGGTTGAATTTTGTCTCAAGACCTTTAATAATAGAGTCAATTGACCTATTTTGAAGTAATCAAAACGATGTTAGACTTTGTGAGTAATTGGCATAGGATTGGTGGAATCTACCCTTGTAGATTCAGTGAAGCATGAAAGCATAATTGGTAGAGTGGTTCTTGGATTGTGGGGTAGTTGAACCTAGTATTCCACCCTTGGATTAGGGTTTGAGAAGAAATCCTATTGGGTCTAGGGAAAGGCCTAGTAGTGAGTCAAGTTGAATCTTTGAAGAACACCTCTATCAGATTGGTATCAAAGCCTTGAAAGAATTGGGCTAGAAGGTACATGAGTGACCTTGAATCTATGGGTGAATCAACCATGGTGACCAACACTAAGTTGGATAAGAAGATGGATGAACAAGAAGAGGAGAATAGGCTCCTAAGAGAACAATTAGCAGAGATGGAAACTAATCTTGATGAAGTGCAAGCTAGGACAATAGAAGTAAGTGAGTTGGTAAGAGAGACAAAAGAAAAACACAAGTCAATGACAAAAGAAGATGCAGTGCCAGAGCCTGATCCAGTACTTCAAGAGGAGCCAATCCTTAAGGCTCTAAAGGGCATGAGTCATAATTCATTAGAAGGTGTACCCTTATTTAGTGGTAAGATAGAACCAAAGGTGGTCATGGAGTGGATAGAGGGATTAGAAAACCACTTTGAATGTGACAATGGCATGGGAATTTGATCCATGTTCTAGGTAGGGAACTTATTCCATCTGTTACACATTGGCCTTCTTAGTAGTGGGCTTTTGATTTGGTGGGTCAAATACATCCTAAATCATTTAGTGGACACGAGTTTATCATTACTAAAAAAAAATATTTTACAAAGTGGGTGGAGGTTGTTCCTTTTTGGTTTCCACTGGGAAACAAGTGTCTTTGTTCATCCTCAATTATATCATCTATCACTACAACATACCTTCCTCCATAGTTACTAATAATGGAGGACAATTCAAAAACAAAGATCTCAAGCAGTTATGTAAATGATTCAAGATTAAAAAAAATTGGTCCTCAAATTACTACCCTCAAGGTAATGGTCAGGATGAAGCTTCTAATAAGACACTATTGAAAATTTTGCACAAAACAGTTAACAAAGTAGAAAGTGCAAAATTTTTAGCAGTGTCTTATTAGAAGCTTCAACCTGGCCATTACCTTAAGGGTAGTAAATTGAGGACCAGTGTTGTTTAATCTTGAATTGTTTACATAACTGCTTGAGATCCTTGTTTTTCAATTATCCTCCATTATTAGTAACTATGGATGAAGGTATGTCATAGAGACAGATCATATGATTGAGGATGAACAAATACACTTGTTTCCTAGTACAAACCAAAAGAGGAACAACCTCAACCCACTTTGTAAAATATTATGTTGCAGTAATGATAAAATTGTGTCCACTAGATGAGTTAGGATGTATTTGACACACTCGATATTAAAGGAAGTGTTGAGAAACATAGTTGGGGGTGAGACACTAAGAAACATCATCACACACCAAAGGATGATACAATTTATGCCCCATATCCCTAGACAAAGATCAATCCCAGACCAAAGAGATTGGAGATGGAAGTCAAAAGGGTTTAGAGCGCAAAGCGACAAGTTGATAGACATAAGCGCATGGGTTTCAAGTAGCGTGTGTTTCCAAATTTTAACCACTTGAATTAATTTCTATTTTTTCCACCAAGATGCCCATTTCAAGGTTTTCACCAAGGCACATTATTTTATTTTTCAATTTTTTGTTTCTATTCTCTCTTTTTTTTTCAGGATTTTTCAGGATCATATATCATTTTTTTTCAGGACATTTCATTATTTTTAGATCATTTTTTAGGACATTTAAGATTTGTACAAATCTCTGGAGCATAATGCATAGAATTTATTCAAATGAAGGATGTTGATAGGTTTAGGGATCTATTCTCCCTCAGGCGTAGAAATATGATAGGCACCGGATCCCAATACAGTCTTATCCTTAGATTTCCTTCCATTTGTGTGACTCGTAGATTCAAAAAGAGCATGTTTATTATTGTTCAAAGGACCATGACCTGGTTAACCCATCCTAGATAGAAATTCATAGCCCTTTCTATATATTTTGGGAGAGACTTCTGTAGTAAGCACAACTTCCTCAACTTCATTTTCTCTATAGATTCATTCTTTAATAACTTGTTCTTCATTACCTTAATCAAAAACTTGTTCTTATTTTTCATCTTTTAGGGGTACCGAGGATTGGAAAAAGGTTCCATAACATGCCATAGAAGAAGATGAAGGCTTCTTATCCTCTAAAGTTTGTTGATAAGAACGAGGGGAGACTGGGAGTGTATTAATAGAATCTAGTCGATATTCTCCCATTCTTATATTTAGTATTTTTAACTTCTTCTCACAATCAACAAGAATAGTCTTAGTTTCATCTATAACTCTATTGTGTGGTACTAAGGATTCAACAGTAAGTGTATTGATAGACATAGAATTATCCTCTGGAATGCAAATATCAGTACCATTGAAAGGAACCTTTATACACTGATGGTAGGTAGAGGGAACCACTTGCATATCATGGATCCATGGTCTCTCTAGAAATATGTTGTACACAAGGGGAGTATCAATAACTTGAAAGACCACATCTTTTTATACTGGACCAACCCGAATAGGTAACACAATCAATCCTTTGGAAGACCTTTTAACTTCATCATAGGCTCTAATAGTAATCTTATTCCTTGGATCAATGGTGAAATCTGACAATTATAACTACTTAATCACACTAAAAGAATAAATATTTAACCTAGCATCATTATCTATCAACACGTGTTTGACTTAGGTTTGGTAGATTTGGATTTTAATATGTAAGGCAAGGTTATGGGGATGATTTAAAGAATTGTCATCTTCTTTATAAATTGAAAGGTAATACAGAGCATAAATGTGATTAATCATGGTCTGAAATTGATTAGTATCAATGTCCTTAGGTACACTTGTTGTTTGTAAATATTTCTCTAAGATCTCCTTGTGTATAGGTGATAATTCTAGCAACTCAAAGATTGAAATCTGGGCTAGAGTACACTGAAGTTGATTTATTATTACAGTTTGAGTTAATGGAAGTAGAGGATTTCTTGGAAGAGGATGCCACTTGATTGGAGGAATTATAACCTCTGAGAATAACCTTGGTTTGACTCCTAGTGACAACATTTAGACTTTCCCTATGTGAAGGAGAGTCAACACCTCTAAGTATGATCATGTGGTTACACTCATTGTAAGATTGGGATTGTGTGGAAGAACCAATAAATCTCAAGATAACCTTAGGTGCCTCATCAATATCTAAATCATAGTTGGGTCCACTAGGGCTCACCATGTTAAAATTTTTAGTCATAGGTTCAAGCATATGGATAGCATTGTTACTATTTGAATAAGTATAGTTGATCTTAGCTCCCTCATCCTTCTTTTATATTTCTCCTTTGTCATACTTAGGGAATGGTTCTTTAAAGGCCTTATGATCATAATTCTCAACAAGACCATGCACTCCAACTTTCCCATCCTTAATAAGATCTTGAATGACATGTTTTAGCTTTATGCAATTTTCAGTCTTTTTTCCTTTGTTCTTATGATACTCACAATAATGATTTTCATTCCACCACTTAGGTTTCACCTCTGGTTTGTATGGTTTAGCATATTCATGTAGTGTGATAATCTTGTTGGAAAGTAAAGTTTTAAGTATCACATCATACTGTTACTCCATATGAGTTTGAAGGTTTTCATTACTATTCAAATTGCAAGTCAATAATAGAGTCAAAGATAGAGTAGTCGGTAAAGATCATCGAGCATAGAGTTAACTGAGTCCAGTGATCACTAAGTAATAAACTTAGCGAGCACCAGGAAGTTTACTCTAAGCATCAAGATACACCAAGCACCAAGAGAAAATATTTACTAAGTAAACCATTAGTTACATAAAAACTTGTAATGGCACATCAATAGAGGTAACAAATTTTTTCCAAGCAGGAAAGCGGTTTACAATGATTGAGGAGGACATTAATTATGAATGAAATCATTAATTATTTATGTATCACATGTATAGATGATCAAGGTAAACTTTGTACACCGTTGATCTTAGGTTTTCTAAGATATTGTAAAACCCTAATTAGGTCAAGAGGTTTGATATATGTAAGGATAAGATATCATTTTCAAATGTATGATTACCAAGCTATGATCAAGTAACCGCCACACCAAGGACATCAGAAGATCAGACAAGGGTTTTAGCAGAAGGATTTCATTGAAGCATTCAGTTTTTATAATAGAGACAAGGCTACCTAGCAGTACAAAAGGTATTATCTGTCACAACAAGGTGATAAGCTTATTGTACTTAAAGGATTTGTTATCCATAATATTTAGATTGTATTTTTTTAGATCACAATTTTTTTACTCTCTAACAATTATAAAAAACCCTAAATCTCCTAACAGAGTAGACTTCTTTGCCTAAATCTCCTAACAGAGTGCACAATACATTGTGTTGCAAAATCCTCACATGAGGTAGATCTAATCAATCTTATTGTTAATCCTAACAGGGTATGGTCACTAGAAGTGATCAATCTTTGTAAGCTCTAATAGGCTACTTTATTACTGCAGTAGTGAAGCTTTGTGGGTCTCATCCCCACCATAATTTTTACCTTCTAACAGGGGTTTTCTACGATACCAAAATACATGTGTTATGTGTAATTAAGTTTCATGAATGTTTTATTGTTTTGATTACATGCATTTACATTTCAGCAATGACATTACATGTATGGTGAAAGAAAACTACATAGTAGGTTATTACAGTTTATGATTACAAAGTTTTTTTGAAAAGTTTTTAAGGGTATTGATTCACCCCTCCCCTCTCAGTACATACCTTTCTATTATTCTAACAATTGGTATCAGAGCTAGTTCTCTTATTTAGAAAGTTTAATCACTGAAGAGAAAAGATCTTACAATGGAAAGGTATACGCTTGACAAGACTATTGAGAATGAGAAATTACAGTTGCAAATATACATAAAAAAATTCAAAGAAGCCAAGGAGAAGCTCAAGGAGATGTTGGTTAAGAGAAAAGACATGTCATCTCACTATCATGAGACTGATTATCAGGAAGAAGAGATACATGACCCATTTGATACATCTGGATCTGAATCTGGTAGCATATATGATGCATCTAAAGGAATCATATCAAAACTATCTGAGAGAAATCAATAACTTACTGAACAAATGAAAGAACTATAGATTGGTTAAGATACACAAATGGTTAGAATGGTTGAAGTCTTGAATGATGATAAGAAAGTTGAACAAGAAAGAAACATGGTTGTTGATGACAAAAGACAAATGATTGAAAAACTATAAGAGAAAGAATCTGAAATAATGAGACTTACTAAACATTACTTTGAGATCACCAATTAGATGGTTTTTATAAGTCATGAGGCCAACCTGTTAGTAATAACTGAGAGGGGGGGGGGGGGGGGGGGGAA
>MU226321.1:458905-487971 GCA_018584345.1 Thuja plicata
GGGGGGGTGAATCATTGGCCTTATAAATTAATCCTTAAATCAACCCTTCAAACTTAGTACCAAAAAATTATACCTCTAGTTATCTTTAGTCCTGTAAGATGAAATGCCTTGAAATACTTATATCAAATTACTACTTTTCGAAATGCTTTGTAAAACCTTCTATTGTATGTTTACCGATAAGCTATCTTTCTATTTACCAAAATACAGTAAATAACTAGTGTATATCGATCAATCTAGAATTACTTATGTGAAATGAAAAATAGTAAAGTAATGACTCATAGACACATTAACTCATAGATTTTTAATGTGGAAACCCCGTTAAGGGAAAAACCACTGGGACCAGTACCCCAAATTTTCACTCTTCTGAAGTGAGCTTGGTGAAGAGCCAACCCTGTTAAAGGTTACAAACACCCTGTTAGGTGTGACCTTGTTAGAGGATTTAAATAGATAGTTTGTCACTTAGTATCTGGCATCTAATGCTACCATCCTTGATCAAACACTCACTTGGCCTATCAATAGGTATTGGGCATATCCAATGCTACTTTCTATGATCAAAATTTTTGATAGTCCTTAAGATGTATCTCAATTAGAAAAGAATTTTAAGTCTTGCTCGGTAAGGAGACTTGATGCTTCAATGGTTAAACTGAAATAGTAAATTGATCTGTTCACATATACAAATTGAATTGTAAATTTTTAGATCTATTGTAAGTGTATTACCTTTCTGATCAATATTATCAATTCAATACCTTTTCTCCACACTGTTCTGCTCTGTGATGTTGTCTCACTATTCATCGGTGTCTGCAAAATTTATCTCTTTCCTTAGCTTGATTGATCAAGTCTGAATGAAGACTTTCTTCTCCTTCAAAATCTCTTCAGCATCTATTCTCTTGTCACTCCCCTAATTCACATTGAACTAGCTTGTCTCTATATAGACATGATTTCACCATTTCTTGTCTTTCTTGATCTTGGCGTGATCCACAATTCTCACCAATTAGATTTAAAGAAAAACTCCAATTTTATCTCGTAGAGATCTTCTTGCCAACTAGACAAAGCAGATTTAAATCTTTTACTTATCTCTGGCTTTATCTTGTTGATTAAAACAATGATAAGTATCAGTTAAGTCTATTTTTATCTCTTGACAGCTAAGCATTTTGTCATTTCTGAACTCTCTATTCTGTCAGTCAACACTTTAGTTAGTCATCAGTGAAAATTGACTGTTCTATTGGTGTGACTTTAGTTGTCTTCAGGATCTTCATCTGTCGGGAAACACTGTAATTTTTTCCATCAGGTTACTCTGTGCTTTTACTCCATTGGGTAACACTGTAACTTTGCTCATCAGTAATGTTGTGCTTTTTCTTGTTGGGTAACACTGTGAATTTGCTCTCGTTGGTTTACTTTGACTGTCGGTGTGCACTTTGTCAGTGTATTTAGTCACTTTGTGAATACTTGAATTTTATGCATTACTGATAGCATAGCCTTCAATTCATCAGTTCTTTTAAGTCTTTTGTTGTATGTTCATGACCATATAGATTATATCAAGTTGACATCAATGAAAATACAATACATTAACTGATTTAATATCTTGCATTAACTTTATGTGTCTCGATTATCATCAACTTAACATATTCAAACATTTAATCAGTTATAATTCATCAATCTGTCCCTTTGGCATTGATGGAAACATACTACATTATCACACTATATTATCACTAATACAATATGAAATATAACAGTTGAATTTCATCAAACTACCAATCTTATGTACTATAACCGATACAAATATTTGGTCCTCGGTAAGCTTATATGAGCTTAAATTTGATTCTTGCAGCTTTCTCTCTATCTTCAATCCCTTCACTGGATAGATGTAGAATCTTTCTTCTTTTGATGTGATGTGTTCTCTTCTTGTGTCAAACTCTCTTCCTTTCACTATTCTCTTTTCTTTTGATGTCTCTTGTCAGCTATTCTCTCCCTTTGTATGTACTCTCCCTTTCTAGTTACATTTTTCCCTTTGGATAATGTGATGGATATAATCTCTCTTTAATGTGATCTCCCTTATGTGATAATGGATATAATCTCTCCCTTTGATAGCAATGCCAAACAAATATTTGACAGTAATGCCAATCAATCCTTTCTATCCATAATATACTCCTTGAATTTCCCAATCCATCAACAATACAACAATTCTGGTGCTTAGAGTAGATATATACCTTGTTGTGTATAGATGTATCTTTGAAGTCCATCTTTTTTCTTGCATCAACATGAATGATATTCTGATAATATGTAGGCTGATGCAGCCTTCTAGTCATTTTACTGATCAGTAGATAAGAGTCTGACCCCTAGTCTTTTTCTCAAGTACTCAAATGTATCGTTGGGTAGTGGTTTGGTGAATATATTAGCCAATTGTTCCTTTGATTGCACATACTCAAGTATCACCTCTTTTTCTTGAGCTTGTTCTCTCAAATAATGATACTTGATAGCAATATGCTTTGTTTTAGCATGCATGACTAGATTCTTGGAAATGTTTATTGCACTAGTGTTATCACAATAGATAATTATTGGTTCAAGAACTTTCATATGCATACCTTCCAGTAACTATTTGATCCATGCAGTATTTGAGTAGTATGCAGTAGCAAAAACATACTCTACTTCTGTAGTAGACTAAGAGATGCATCCTTGCTTCTTACTGATCCATGTGACAAGTTTGTCACCCATAAATAATGCTCCTCTAGTTGTGCTCTTTTGGTCATGAATGTTTCCAACCCAATCAGTGTCGGTAAAGACCTTAAGTTCAAATTTTCCTTATCTTCTATACCATAAACCATAGTCCGTGGTATTCTTCAGATATCTTAGGATTCTTTTCACAACAGTCATATGTGATTCTCTAGGATTAGCAGAAAATCTTGCAACTATTCCTACTACATGTGCAATATTTGGTCTAGTATGTACAACATACATGAGTTTTCCAATCATTGATTTGTACAAAGTCTGATTTACCTCTTATGACTTGTCCTCCTTTGTTGTCTTACATCCAGTTGCCATCAGTGTTCCAAATGGTTTGGAATCTTCCATCTTGAATAATTTCAGTACTTCCTTGATGTATTTGGATTATTTAATGAAAATGCCTTCATCTTGTTGCATGATATGTAGACTAAGAAATAACTTGATCTCTCCAAACATAGAAATCTCTAACTCTTTGATTTTCATAGCATATCATTACCTCCAAATATGATGTCATCAACAAATATCTCAACAATCAAAATGTTAGCATCAGTATATTCTTTCAAATAAAGATTACTATTTTCACTAGTTCTTACAAATCCAATACTTACAAGATAGGAATGAAGTCTTTCATACCAGGCTTGGGGTGCTTGTTTCAATCCATACAAGGCTTTGTGTATTCTACACACCATGTTCCTCTTGTTTGGATAAAAAAACCCTTCTGGTTGCTCAATGTATACCTCTTCCTTAAGTATTCCATTTTGGAATGCACACTTGACATTCATTTGGTATACCTTGAATCCTTTACATGCAGCATAAGAAAATAATATTCTCACTCCTTTTAGCCTAGAAATGGGTACAAAGGTCTCTCCATACTCAATCCCTTCTTATTGTGCATACCCCTTGCATAGTAGTCTTGCTTTGTTTCTAGTGACTTCTTCATTATCATTCAGTTTATTCCTGAATATCCATTTTGTATCGATGACATTCTTGTCATCTTGCTTAATTTATTCATTCATAGCACTAATCCATTCCTCATTATCTAGTGCAACATTGAAAATTTTTGGGTCAAAATAAAAAATTAGACATCTTGTGTTTAGAGACTTACTTCTGGTTCTCATACCAGCTTTCTTGTCTCCAATGATTTGGTTCTATGGATGATTCCTTCTGACATATCTAGAAAGTATAGGTTCAGTTATTTGTCTATCATCTTGATCATCAATATTTCCTTCATTCTAATGTCCTTCACTTGGTACATCATCTTGAGCAATATCCTAATTTTTGGTATTTGCAGCCTGATGCTCGGTTGTAATGTTCTATTGCTCGAGAACTATACATTGTTTCTCAGGTAGAGTGTCAGGTTCTTCATTGTAAACAAACTTTTTTAAGTCCTCTAGTTCTTTTGTGCTTTCCTTTTCATTCTTCTTTGCAAATTCATCTATCTTTACATTTGCACTTTCAACGATTTTGTTAGAGGCTTTATTTACACACTTATAAGCCTTCGTCTTGGTGGAATACCCTAGAAAGATACCTTCATCACTTTTGGAGTCAAGATTTCCATTTCTATCATCTTGTAATATATAACATTGACTACCAAAGATTTTGAAATAACTTACATTGGGTGTGTAACCATACTATAGCTCATAGGGTGTCTTTCTTCAAATGTACTCTTTTCAATGTGTAAATAGCAGTACTAACAACTTCCCTCGAGAAGATTTGGGTGATGCCTTTCTCTATCATCAGTTTCCTTGCACAACCAACAATGGATCTGTTCCTTCTTTCAACAATTCCATTTTGTTGTGGTTTTCTTAGTGCAAAGACCTGTCTTTTGATTCCATGCTCATTGCAAAAGTTAGTGAATTCATCTAAAACAAATTCCCCTCCTCTATCTGATCTTAAGAATTTCAATTCCTTACCACTTTGTTTTTCTACCATTGTTTTGTACCATTTAAACATCTTAAATCCTTATGATTTATCTTTTAAAAACATGACTATCATCATTCTAGAGTAATCATCAAGAAAGAGAATAAGATATCTATCACCATAATAACTCTTTGTCCTCATGGGTCCACATAGATTAGTATGGACTAATTCTAGAATGACATCAGATGTATGGGTTTTTCTTTTGAAACTAGACTTTTTCATCTTACCTTTTTGACAATTTTTGCACATGATATTGTTTAGCTTAATCATCGTTGGTAAGCCTCTTACATTTCTCTTTCTCCTTATCTTTATCATGTTGTCAAAGTTTACATGACACAATATTTTATGCCATAACCATATGTCTTCATTTTTATCCATTAAGCAAGTTGTGTCAGTATCATTTAGATAGAATAAGTTACCTTTTGTCTGCTCATCGGTACCAATCAGACATCCTGATTTATTGAAGATCTTTTCCTTCTTATTTTCAAATGCTACTCTGTGTCCTGAATTATTCAACTGAGAAACACTCAATAGATTATAATTCAATCCTTTCACCCAATAAGCATTTTCACATTTCATCAGGTTATTCAACATTATGGTTCCTTTACCTTCAACTGGACAAGGTGTATCATTACCCATTCTTACTTAACCACCATTATAGTATTCAAAAGTATCAAACTTTTGTTTATCATTGGTAATATGGTGAGTGCAGCCACTATCTATGATCCAGACATCATTTTAACTAACTTTAGATATGAGTGTAGTTTCTACATACCTTTCTTCATCTGAATCATCTTTTACTGCTACAAACACCATCTTGATGTCTTCATCAGATTCGGTGTCAGTATCTTCATCTTTGCATTTAGCTAGGTAACTGGCCTTCTTTATTTTGTCCTTGTATTCTTAGGTATCTCTTCTTTCTTATTGTCAGTTGCTTTTGTAATCTTGGTTATCACCTCTGTCAAACTTCTTTTCAAATGATCTATCATTACTTATGTCATCTTTTCTCCTGTTAGGACATCTTGCAGCAAAGTGTCCAATTTCTTTACAATTAAAACATATAAGTGGTAATTTACCTTTGCCTCTCTGCATTCTTCTATCCATAAGTGCTTCAATTTCATCAAGATCTTCTTGTTCACTTTCACTATCACTATCTTTTCTCATAGTGTCTTTATTACTTTATTTGCTTATTCTCAAAGAAGATTTGAATGCAGACTATATGTTTGGTAAGACACTATTATCAAATTTATTCATCTCAAATGAAATTAGTCTTGTAATCAAACTATCTAGAGTAACATTATTATTTTCTACTGCTCTCATTTCTTGTATGGAAGATACTCTAATAGCATAAGTAGGTAGGAAGGTTCTTAGAATTTTAATTACCACTGTCTCTTCTTCTAGTACACCTCCAACTCCTCAGATAGTATTGACTACCTCTTTGATTCTTGTGTTGTACTATGTGATGTTTTCACCTTCTTTCATTCTGAGATCATCAAACTTTCCTCTAAGGCTTTCTATCTTGGCTCTCAGAACATTTATATCACCACCATGTACAAGCTTCAATTTGTCCCACATCTGCTTTGCAGTTGTGCATGTTTTGACATATTCAAATTCAACATCGGAGAGTGAGGAAGCAAGCTCTATTAGCATGTATTTATGCTCATGCTTCTCTCTCATTTGTTCAATTGTGGGTGCTTATGTGGGAAACATATATTCAGTATCTAAGTATTGAGTAACATCATTTCCAATACCTGATAAGTGGAGTCTTATCCTACTTTTCCATGAAGCAAAGTTGTCTTTGTTCAACTTGGGCACATCTCTTCTATTCATCTTGTGATCTTTAGCTTAGGTCTTGAAACCTTCTTTCTAATCACACAAGCTCTGATACCAATTGTTAGTAATAACTAAGAGGGGGGTGAATCAATGGCCTCAAATGTTAATCCTTAAATCAACCCTTCAAACTTAGTACCACAAAATTATACCTCTAGTTATCTTTAGTCTTGTAAGATGAATGCCTTGAAATACTTATATCAAATTACTACTTGTCAGAATGCTTTGTAAAACCTTCTACTGTATGTTTACCGATTAGCAGTCTTTCTATTTATTGAAATACAGTAAATAACTACTGTATACCAATCAATCCAGAATTGTTTATGTGAAATGCAAAATAGTAAAGTAATGACTCATAGACACATAAACACATTGATTTTTAATGTGGAAACCCTGTTAAGGGAAAAACCACTAGGATCGGTACCCCAAATTTTCACTCTTTTGAAGTGATCTCGGTGAAGAGCCAACCTTGTTAAAGGTTACAAACACACTATTTTGATTAAGTAAAAGAAGGATTTGAAAGGTCCCAAAACCTTGTACAAAAGATCAAAAGATAGGCATATATGATCAATCAACAACCAAAAGATGAAACAAGGAAGAGGGTAGGGCCCAAGGCCACATAAGAAAAAAAATAGAAAAAGATAGTGCAAGCAAAAAAGATGGCAAACAGGGAGAGCACAAAAGATAGCAACTTGCTAGTTTCCATCAGTTATTTGGTCTGCTCTACAAGAAGCTCCATGTTCCCCACAGAGATCCTGAGGTCATCAAGCTCCATGTCTTTCTTCTTAATACTTGCCCGAGTGCGGATAGTAGAGCTTGTGCCCTCTTTAGGCTCCTTTCTTCTCCTCCCCCTATTAACCTTGATCCTATCCATTAAGCTCTTGCACTATTCAATAGAGACTTTCAGGATATTGAAGCTTTGTTCACTTATCATTTTGAGCATCAGTTCCATTTTCTCCACTTTCCCTTCTAGAGTAAAAATGCAAGCCTCACTATTGTTAATCTCTGCATCTTTTCTCATATTGTTGATATTTTCCTCCATATTTAGCACTTTAATCCCCAGCTCCCCAAAATCTTCCCCTTTGTTGATAGCTCAGTCCAATTCTTCAGACTGGTTGCCATTGATTCCTTGCCAAAGGTCGCAACTTTAACCATATTCACAATCTCCCCTTTTTCCTGAAGCTTAGCCTTCATATTCATAGTATCTTGTGCAATGGTAGCCATAAACCCACCAAAGGAAAGAATGTTTTCTTTCTGATCCATGCCAATATTAAAGCTATCCTTTTTATCCATAGTAGTAGCAATTTTTTCCTTCCCTTGAGTACTATCATCTTTTTCCTCAACGTTGCTCTGAGTGTTATCTTCATTCTCTAGATCCTTATCCTGCTTCTCCTTGTTCTCTAGGCTCTCATAAGAAGGTTCCTCATCATAAGAGGAAATAAGGATACCCTTATTCTTCTTAGTCCTCTTAGTAATAGGGGTTTTATCCTTGAAACAAGCTTTCCTTTTTTTGTTCTTCTTAGGGTTGTTGTCTTCGTCGTCAATTCTAAAACCCTCCAAATTAGAGTCCATCTTGGCATACTCCATTTTTTTCTTAGGAATCCTCTTAGAAGAGCTATCCTTCATGTTTCCAACCCCTCTAGTACTAATGGTATTCATCTCTTCTGCAGTGTCATCTTCACTTTTTTCTCCCGAGTCTTCGTCCTCGGTTTCCACATCATTAATAATCTTGCCCTTAAACACAGTTTTCTCAATTTTCCTCATTTTTAACACATCATAAATCAAAACCATTAGGCCCTGATGAGATGTGTGATCTCCAAAAGGGTCATTCAAGAAATCTCTCATCTTAACATTCAAATATCTCATGAGGTAAAAAGGGATGCTCATATCCTCATTATGCCTAAAATGGTTCAAGATAACGAAATGATGCACGTAGGCTCTAGAAAATCTCTCATCAAGGGTAAGATAACTGATAGTAGCATATAAAACAAAATGCCAAGGGCGGCTGATATTAGTAGGACTAAAAAAACCTCTTACCTTCTTGGCCAATCTGTCTGCCTCTTCATCATTCTTCGGGAATCTCTCTTAAGCTTTATCAGAGTAGTTGTGTTCATGGTAGAACTTCATTCCTTCCATAGGTAAGCTCACGGCTTCTGTGATAAGTTCCTCATTGATGAAAATCCATTGATTTTTGAAGTCAATCTTCCCTTTCTTCCAATTTTGCATGAAAAAACTAGTAATAGCAGGGTTACACCTGTGCAATTTCTCCATGTAAATCGCAAAATTGCCCTTTGAAGAATTTCCCAGACTTCTGCATTTTGCTTCCACTCGTTACAGTCTCAATGCTCACGTATTTACTTTCTTCCACCCATTCTTTTTCTACTAACTTTGTCTCTCTAATTTTGTTTGTTCTTAGTTTCACCTATTTTCTCCTTTCTTATAATGTGATCCACAATTTTTGAAAAAACCCATAATATCTGTGAAATAGCATGTCGACAGCAAGTAGCATTGAACAGGATGAACATATCATAATTAGACCTTACAACACTTATATTAGCTACAGTCATTTAATTAATTGTTTTTCACTTCTCTGAATTCCGTAGATCATCTCCTTATGGATAAGGGATTTGATATCGTACGGCAAGCTGATTTCATTCTTCCAAGTAAAGATATGATTATTTTTACACGTGTAATCAGCCACCCAGTCAGCACTTTCATTACCTTCATGGTACACATTCTTAATAATACATTTATTCATGGTCTTGATTATAGATTTAGCATTATCAATTATATTGCTAATCGACCAAGAAGGGTTAGATATTTTATTTTATTAAGGGCCTTGAAAATATTCAGGGAATCCCCTTCAAGCCAAACATTATTGCATTTGTGTTCTTTAGCCAAAAGAAGACCATTGAGACTAGCCAAAGCCTCCGCCATATGGTTATTTTGAACACCAATTGGGATAGCCCTCATCACTTTACAATGTCCTCTTTCATCTCGGATGACCACCCCACATCTCGCAATGCCTGGATTACCTTTTGATGCCCCATCAAAGTTGATCTTAGTCCATCCCATCAGAGGGCATTCCCATATCACCCCCTCTCTATTGTTGTTATGATCTTCTTCAGTCAATTGAATTCCCCATCTTTTAAGAGTAGCACAGTCCTCTTCCCCTTTTGAATCACCTTTAATCTTCATGATTTTAAGATTTTTAATTATCATACTCCAAATTTTTCTGTATAATATTTTTGGATTAGCATTTTCTCTGAAAATTCTTTCATTTCTTTCCTTCCATATCACCCAAGTAATGTGGGGGAGGGCTATATTCCATATCTTTCTAATACAGTCGTCCATGTTATTAATTTCCCAAGAATTGAACATATTTTGAATATCAGAAGGTAAGACCTAGTCCATATTAAATGCTTTCATCCAATATGACCAAATCTCATTAGCATAGTTAGAGTGAATAAACAAATGGTTAACCGATTCTTCCTCCTTCCTGCACAGTACACACATGTTAGTAATATACATCCCTTTACTCTTGAGGTTGTCAAGAGTTAGGATTTTATTTTGAATCATAGTCCAGAAAAAAGATATTGATCTTACGGGTAAGCCCTTTGATCCAACCCTTAGCCCAGAAAGGTTTTTCACAATTATCATAATTGATGTTATAGGCCATTCCCACAGTAATATTTCTATTAGGAGTATATTTTCAGATTAAGGAATCTTCCTCAGAATTAATAATCATAGCATTAAGGGTATTATTCAAAGATAGAAGAGCATCATCAATAGTACTTAAGTCCCTCCACTCCCCATTATTCTATAGTCCATGACCTTAGTTCCAATTCTATTTTTACATATTTCAGCAAGGGGGGCCCATAAAGGATTCGTAGCTAGATCCTGATTGCCAATCCAAATATCATCCCAAAATTTGACTTTATCCCCCTTACCCACTTTCTATTTAACACCTTTCCTAATGGTATTTTTGGCTTTTATAACATTCTTCCATATGCAGGATCCCACCAGGAAGTCTTCAGAATTAAGAAAATCATTGATATAGTTTGAGTTCCTATTATATTTGTTGTGCCAAATAGTGTTCCATTTCCCTTTCAGGGTGAAACCCCTCCAACCAAGTTTAGCAAGGAGAGCTTCATTCATACTTTTAATTTTTCTTATTCCCAGACCACCTTTACTTTTAGGCATGCAAACTTTGTCCCAAGAAATAAGAGCAAATCTATTAGTTTTTTCCACTCCATTCTAGAGAAAATGCCTTTGGATTTTCTCTATAACCTCAACAAATTTATTAGGTATTATGAATAGGCTTAGAGCACAAGTAGGCATACTCTGAAGAGAAGATTTAAGGAGCTGAACTTTACCAGCCTGACTTAGCATAACCCCTTTCCACCCTGCAAGTTTCTTATGAAATTTGTTCACAAGGGAGCTCCAGAAAGAATTAGGAGGATTAAGCCCAAGAGGGAGACCCAGATAGGTAGCATGGAGCTGGCCAATTTGGCTTCCCATAATTCTACTTATTTTGTGTGTTCTATACTCAGGGGTATTTATAAAATAAATAAAACTTTTATTCCAATTGATGAACTAACCAGTAGCCTTACCATAATTGTTGAGGATCTTTCTAAGATTCTGAGCTTCATTTATAGATGCTTCACCCATAAAAATAGAGTCATCCATGAATTGTTGGTGGGAGAAAACATGATTGGAAGAAGAAGGCTTTATCCCTTTAAGATCTCCATTTCTAATAGCACTATGAATATATCTCCCAAGGCACTCTATAATAATCACAAATAAAATCGGAGAGAGAGGATCTCCCTGCCTCATACCTCTGGAGGATTTAAAAAAAGAGGAGGGGTGCCATTCACTAAGACAGAGAAAGAGGGAGAAGTAACCAGCTGCATGAGAAATTTGATACATTTGGGGCTGAAGCCAAAGGCCATTAGATTTTTCCTCAGGGAATTCCAATCAACTCTATTATAGGCTTTGGAGAGATTAATTTTTAAGATAAATCCTTCTTGTCTAGCCATAGTCAACGAGTAGATGTTCTCATGGACAATGATGATTGAGTCTAAAATCTGTCTAACCAAACTAAAGCTAGTTTATTTATGAGCTATGATCTTAAGAAGAAGATTTAGAATCTTGGAAGTGATCACTTTTGAGGCAATCTTATAGGAAGAGTTACATAGACTAATAAGTCTATAGAGATCCATAGTATCTGCCCTTGCCTTTTTATGAATAAGAGCAATAAAATTTCCATTCATTTCTTTGAGAATTCTCTTAGAGCCAAAAAATTATTTGACAACATCAGCAACATCCTTTTGAATAATTGCCCAATAATCTTGAAAGAAGAACATAGGGAAACCGTCAGGGCCAGGAGATTTGCTACCTTCAAAGGAAAAGACAATAGACTTAATCTCATCATTAGAAGGGATAGAACTAAGAAACTGATTGTCATTCTCTGTCATAATCTTAGATATACTCTCCAGAAGGTTCAATTGAAGGTTTTGGTCAAGCTTCTCTTCCTGGGAAAGTAAATTATGAAAAAAATTCTTGGCTTCCTTGGAAATGTCCTCCTCCTTATCTATGTCTCTTTCTTCAACTTTTAGCTTAGATATTCTATTGGCAGCCTTATGCTTAGTAGCTGTCATGTGAAAGAACTTAGTATTTCTATCCCCCTCCCTAAGCTAGGTATTTCTTGATCTATGTTTCTAAAAAATTTCCTCTTTGTGCGCTATGTCATGGTATTTTATCAGAATTTCACATTCTAGTTCTTTGGGAATTTTGGTATACCCTTCCCTTTGTATAGAGTCCTGAACATCCTTGAGCTCAGTCATGATATTCCATTTCTTAATGTTATCTTTAACATGTTTAAGTTTGTAGGTCAACCTATACATAGTCGTTCCTTCTATCTTAATCTTCCACCATTCACTAATTTTAAGATGCATATCTAGATGAATAGTCCACATTTTTTCAAATCTAAATGGATAGTTCCTAGCTTTAGTTATTGGATCAGCAATAAAAGACAACGGGTAATGGTCAGACCCAACTCTGATAAAGGCAGTTAAAGAGAAACTATAATGCTGGAACCAATCATTTGAAATTAAAGCCCTATCTAATCTTACATGAATAAGGTCATCACCCACCCTCTGATTAGACCAAGTATAGTTGATTCCTTGAAGATCAATATCAGTGAGAGCTTGAATGGAAATAAAATTCATCAAATCAATCTTGCTGTCCAGATTAGGTTGTGATCCTCCAATTTTTTCATCTTCCATGAGAGGAGTATTGAAATCTCCCATTATAATCTAGATATCATTCTCAAAGGACTTCCTGGCCTGACCCATTTTATTCTAGAAATATTTTTGACCACTCTTCGTATTAGGGGCATAAATATTAGTAAGCATCCAAGAAGTTCCCTCCTTAATATGATGAAATCTAATACAAGCCATATTGTTATCCTGTATGATTACATCACCCTTAATAATGTCTCCATTCCAAAAAGTTACAATACCACCTGAAGCCCCTTCCGAGCTACCTCCACTACAAAAAATATTTTTGTAATACATAAGTTGTTCTACTTTTTCCTTAGCCATCTTAGTTTCCTGAATAAGAATAATATCCGGTCTATTATCTCTAACCATATTTCTAATTAGATCATTCGTGTGAGGGTTGTTTAACCCTCAAATATTCTAAGAGATAATCTTCATTTCTGCTTGGTTATACCCAGTTGGGTAATGGTTTTCTGAGTCCCATCTGCTATATTTCTAGCTGCCTCTTGGCTTCTTTTTCTTGAGCTTGGTGGTCTCCTTGGTGGTGATAGTTGGCAATCTCCAACATCTTGTAGAAAGTTTTTGTATAGTCATAAAATGGAAGCACTTCCATTGTGGTTTGGTTTATCCTTCTGAGTAAGTGGTTTGGGGTCATGTCAAGCACCTTGAATGGGTTCCTAACTTTTACCTGGCTTTCCCCCTGTTCTGCCCCATTTTCCACCTCTCTCTAGCCATTGTTTGGCATCCTAGACTCTAGATTTGAGATCTTTGACCTCAGGGTCAAGGTTGACATTTTAGGTCTATGTCAATCTTGACCCTGACCTAGGTCAAGGTTGACCTCACCCATAACCTAGGTCAAGTTCGACCTTGACCTCGACCCAGGGTCCAGATTTTGGGATCTCACAATTTATGGATGTCGACCTTGGAAAAAGTTAATTCCCACTTTTGGGTCGGCTATTTTGGGTTCCGAAGTAGAAAATCCTAAATTATATTTAACATAGGTCCTCTTCTAGGGCCATGGGTCCAATTAGAGTTTAATTCTCCTATGTTTTCCTCTCTAGAAGATTGTGCCCTAATTTCATATCAAAGGAAGCTTTCTCCTCTCATTTTCTCTAAGCAATAAGACTCTCTAACCACAAGCAATCAAGAAAGAAGCTCTCCTAAGTTTTCTAAATCAAGCATTATCAACCATTATAAAGTGAATTTCAAGCAAGCTAAGGAGCAAGCATTCATCCTCAAGCATTCAAGCATCCATTTTCATCAAGGAGATCCATTGGAGGCCATTGAAGGATTCAAGCTACATAGTGCCCTTTTGGTGATCTCTTCATCCACCTTCTTCCAAGCCTCTTCCTATTCAAGAACCCATTCAAGATTTGGTGTTGGAGGTCTACAAGCAATTTATTGAAGAAATCCTACATTCTACTTTCTACATTTTGGTGCATACATACTTGTGGATCCACGAATTTGAATCTGCCACAAGGACTTTTACAAGCAAGGTGAATTTGTGCATTTACTTTGTTTATATTTATGCAATTTCAATTATAATTTGAGGTTATTTCCAAAACTGGGGTTTGACCAAGGTAAACCCCTCCCCCCCAACAAAAAAAACCTCTTTTTCTTGTAGGTACAGGTTTAGGACTATAGATTTGAATCCAGATTTGGATACCCTTTTTGGCCAACTTTCAGGATCTGTGAATAGATTTTCTGTCAGACCTGTGCAAGTCAAGGTCAAGATTATTGGGTCAAGGGTGACATTTGTGGGTCAAGGTCAACCTTTTTCTCAAGATGGTGTTGGATTGGAAAAATATTTCTGGGTTTTGTTCGTCTATGCATTTATGTTCTAAATCATACTTTAGATTTTCCAAAAATAGAGTATAGACCTAAAAAAAAACATTCTTTAGATATGCTATTCTTTAAGGTTGTTACATCCTCTCATCCTTTTCAATTACTACAATATATTATATCTCCTTAATCATAAAACAAAATTTAAGATCTTCTTCCTTACTCTCATTTCCAAAGGGTTGATTCATTTGTGCATTGACCCTTCTTTTGGATTAATCAACTTGGATCTTTCATTTGTGCATTTGGGGATAAAAGAGGAACATCTTATCTTCCTTCCCCCTATATGCTTAATCACATTACAATATACACAAAATTACAATTTAAATGTAAAGGTTAAGGAAATACAACACAAATACCAAACCAAAAATGAATTTTCCCCTTTTACATTTTGGTGAACCCACGATAGACAACGCTTTCTTTTTTGTTTAGATTTACATATTTTATGTTAGATCTTGCATGCATATTAGATTAGCTTTCTTTTATTTTCTTTCATTTCTATTTCATACAATTAAAATCAACCTCTTTGTTTTCTAAATTAGTTCATTTGCATTGCATTGGTGTATGAGCTTTACCACTTCTAGTCCTACTTATAGTATCCCAGTTAGAAGAAGCCGTAGACTTATGGGTTCCTTTGATCTTGAGTCTTCCTCTCCTTTCCTTAGGATCCTGGATGATAATTTGATAACTCATGATTCCAATCCTTCTATGGAGCATAACTCATCTCATTCATCTCATGCTGAGGATGATGCCTTGAGAGTTCCTCTTGAACAAGTGCAAAAACTCTCAACCGAACTTGATAAAATGGGAAATTGGCTTATCCAAGAAAACCATAATCAAGATTCTATCCAAGATATAGATGCTATTAAGAAATTCCTCCATGATAATGATCAAGGTGTTAACTTCTTGCATGGTCTTACTTATCTTGTGCATTTGAATGTAAAACCTTTAGCTCAAGAGGCTCAAGAGTTAGGTTATACACCTCCTATCACTTCTCAAGTACCTTCTTTTTTTCCTAGCATTCCTACTTATACTCCTCCTTTGATTACTACATCACTCCCAATTGCATCTATTCCTGTGAGTGCACCCTCGATATCTCTACCTACCTCACAACCTTGATATCATAGTGTACCTTTTACTTATTCTAATCCCCTTCCAACTGTGGTTCCTAATTTTCCATTAGTTGTGTCTTCTATTCCTACTTCTTCCTACACTTTTCCTAGTGTTCCTAACAATTCTATGCCACATGTTTCCTCTAATGATTTCACAATTATTAGTTTGGCTCAAACTATGTCATCTTTACAACAATAAATTGCATCCTTAACCCAATCCAAGTTTAGCATTCCTACATGTGACATGGGTAGTCCTTTATCCTTAGACATCATTCATTCTACTATCCCTCAATAAGCCAATATGCCTCATCTCGATAATTACAATGGTAAAGGTGATCCTGTCACTCATGTCAAAACATTTCAAATCCTTTGTAGTGATTATGCTCATGACCATATTCATGATAAGGCTTTGCAATGGTATTGTTCTTTACCTCCTTATTCAATTGATTCTTTTCATAAACTTGCTAATACCTTTGTCCAACAATTTCAAAATAACATTGGCCCACAAGTTTCCTTAACTGATTTAATGCATTGTAAAAAAAACAGTGAGGAAAAATTGACTAATTTCATGGGTAGATTTAAGCATTTGTATGCTCAGATTTCTTATCTTGTTCTTGATATTGATATTAAACACATGTTTATTTCAAATTTACAAAAGGATATTAGAGATAAGATTTTGCTTACTGAATTTACCTCTTTTCAACAACTTTGTGCAGCACTTCACCATTATCAGTTACAAGTGAGTCAATTTGAGAGAAACACTCCAATGGCTCATGTTCTAGTTGATAAGAGTGACACTGCTCCTAATCCTAATAAGTTTTAGAAACCTAATAATTATGTCAAGATTAATAAACAGATGAATGCGGTTGCTGATCAAGTTGTTATTACATCCAATAATGCCACTTTTGCATCCACTACTTTCCATATGAATCGTACGTTTACTCCTCTCTTTGAAACTTTGCATTCTATAATGAGTAGGTTGTTAAGTGCTAATATGATTATGTTGCCTCATATTTGACCTCTTCTCCCTACCATGATAGTATCCAAATCCTTTGATTCTAAATATTTTTGTCACTACCATCGCCAGAATGGCCATAATACTGAAAAATGTTATTCTATAAAGCATAAAATTCAAGATTTAATTGATTTTAAAGCTTTATTTGTTGATAATTTTGATGGTAGTGGGAATAAATCTGTTCCTCCTCCTAATAAAAACATTCAAATCTATATGAATACTTTACCTACACATGATACTTATACCATAGCTCAACCATCTTCTATGGATATTGTTTATGATTCAAATATGGATGACCTTAATCACATTGTTAATCATGTGGAGAGTGTTGTTTCATCTCAACCTATTGATCAAGATCCTTTACCTCTACTTCAACTTCTAGTTCCATCTAAACCTCAAAAAAAAGCTAAGGATAAGTGACCTAGGGAACTTTTAATCATCTTTGATGATTCTAAAACAATTAAAGCTCCTGATGGTCCCCTTTATATCTATGTTAGGATTGCTAAGATACCTACTCATGGTTGTCTTGTTGATCCCACATCTTTAATAAATGTCATTACAGAGGAAAATATTTTTATGAAAAACTTACAACATGATTGCTATGATCTATCTGATGCATGGATCCAAACTTGTAATGGTTTTCTTTATCCTGCACTTGGTTCTATCAACTTGCCTGTTGAACTTTGTGGTAAAGTTGTAGATAGTACATTCATTGTTACTCCTACTTCTGATCAATTTCAAATCAAATTTGGTTTACCTTGGATAATTGCTATGCATGCTATTTCTTCTCCTATTCATAATGGAGAGGTCAAAATGATTAATCATAGTTTGTATCAACTTTCTAGGCCTAGAGATTGTGCTACTCTTGATTTCTTTTGGCCTTCATTACCTAACTCATGTCCTCCTCATCTTGATCATCCCTTTTGCTCATACCAAGCTTACAAACATTTCCAAATTATTGAATTAAGCATGCCTCAGATAAATCTCAACTGTGGTCTTTTGCCTACTCCTCCCATACCTCCTATATCTATTGCTTCCAGTTCTAATAATTAGACTTCTACTATTTCATTACAACCTATTGAAAACCCTCCTATAGAACCTGTGAAGGAATTAGTGGTTATTCCTCCTAGTTCTCAAAATGTGGTAAGAAAAGAAAAATGTAACAAATCTACTAATGAACATCATAAGAAGCGTAGAGCTAATGCTAGGGCCCATGCTTTTCTTCTTCAAAACTCTTTACCTACTTTTGACCAACCTATGCCTCATGTGTCCAAATAAGTCAATATTCATAATGATGTTAAGATGAATGAGTATGATGATCCTATTCACATTTTAGTTCCCATTTCAATCAACCTAGATGAGGAGGACACTCTTGATGATCCTATTGATCTTAGTGATGAATACAAGACCATTGATCTTGACACTGATTTACCTCATATGCTTTCAACTCAATTAACAATTACACCTAGTATTGAGCATTGTGATTCTCAAGAGGATCCTTGTTTGGAACTGGCTATCATTCCTACTGTATTGGATATAGTCCCTCATGCAAGTTTCCTGCATACCCTAAATGACATAAACCAAGATGGGGAGGGTTGGCAATATGCTTGATTGGCCTATCCTTTATGGTAGCCCTTTTTGTGTTTGCATGTTGTATTGTGCTTCTCCCGTAATGTATTTTCTAAATGTTTGTTAGACTCTTTTATATGATCCTTGTTACTTCATTAGTACAAGGTGATAAAGGAATCAAACCTATTGTACAATTCCTCTATATGTATCTTTACTCTTCCATATGTTGTTTCATGTTATGTTTTACTTGTGTTATTGTTCGTAAATGTTTTCTTTGTGTAGTCCTCTTGCATCTGCGACATGGTAGCACTGATTATTTTTGGTCTCCATGTTGTGGTCTAAAGAGATTCATCTTTGTACATTCTCTACTCTCTTTTTGCACACATGTACATTCAAAATATTTTCAAAAACTTAAATTTTTTTCCCTTTATAGATTAAAAATCTAATCCTTAAAGCATGGACATTTTACTCTTTTTAGGATCTCTTGATCCCTCAAGTTCAAATTTAGACAGATCTCTTGATCCCTCTAGTTTCAATTTACAAATTTTTTTGATCCCTTTAAGAACGGATCTCCTTGATGGGTTGACTAGTGAGTAGACACATTCACTAGGTAGTTCAACTCCATCTTTCCAGTTACGCTATTTTCTTGTGTGGTTCACAATGGGACATAAGTTCTCATAGGGCATGGTAATCACACCCTCTCTCTTATTGTGATCTTAGGGTTGATAAATACTTGAGTCCTATTGGGGCTTGAGGTTTTTCTTTGTCCCTTTTTTGATTCCAATAAGATTGTCTATTCTTTATGATCTCCTTTACGAAGAGTTTGCATTGAGTCCATACTCTTGCTAAAGTGGGGGCTAAATGTATAGTCGGGAAATGGAAGCACTTCCATTGTGGACTAGTTTAGCCTTCTAAGTAAGTGGTTTGGGGTCATTTAAAGCACCTTGAATGGGTTCCTGACTTTGACTTGGCTTTCCCCCTATTCTGTCCCATTTTCCACCTCTCTCTAGCCAGTTTTTGGCATCCTAGACTGCAAATTTGAGATCTTTGACCTTAGGGTCAAGGTCAACCTTTTAGGTCTATGTTGACCTAGACCATGACCTAGGTCAAGGTTTACCTCAACCCTAACCTAGGTCAAGGTCGACCTCAACCTTTACCTAGGATCTAGATTTTGAGATCTCACAGTTTCTGGATGTCGGCCTTTAAAAAGTTAATTCCCACTTCCGGGTCAGCTGTTTTGGGTTCTGAAGTGGAAAATCTTAAATTATATTTAACATAGGTCCTCTTATAGGGGCATGGATCCAGTTAGAATTTTATTCTCCTATGTCAGCCTCTCTAGAATATTGTGCCCTAATTCCATAAAAAAGGAAGCTTTCTCCTCTCATTTTCTCTAAGCACTAAGACTCTCTAACCACAAGAAATCAAGCAAGAAGCTCTCCTAAGTTTTCTAAATCAATCATTATCAACCATTATCAACTGAAGTTCAAACAAGCTAAGGAGCAAGCATTCATCCTCAAGCATTCAAGCATCCATTTTCATCAAGGAGATCCATTGGAGGCCATTGAAGGATTTAAGCTACATAGTGCCCTTTTGGTGATCTCTTCATCCACCTTCTTCCAAGCCTCTTCCTATTCAAGAAACCATTCAAGATTTGGTGTTGGAGGTCTACAAGCAATTTATTGAAGACATCCTACATTGTAATTTCTACATTTTGGTGCATACATACTTGTGGATCCACGTATTCAAATTCGCCACAAGGACTTTTACAAGTAAGGTGAATTTGTGCATTTACTTTGTTTATATTTATGCAATTTCAATTATACTTTGAGGTTAATTCCAAAATTGGGGTTTGACCAAGGCAAACACCCCCCAACAGAAAAACCTCTATTTATTGTAGGTACGTTTTCAGGACTATAGATTTGAATCCAGATTTGGATACCCTTTTCGGCCAACTTTCGGGATCTGCAAACATTTTTTCTGTCAAACCTGTGCAAGTCAGGGTTGAGATTATTTGATCACTGGTGAGATTTGTGGGTCAAGGTTGACATTTTTCTCAAGACGGTTTCAGATTGGAAAAATATTTTTGGGTTTTATTCATCACTGCATTTCTATTCCAGATCAGACTTTGGATTTTCTAGAAATAGGCTACAAACCTCAGAAAATAGCATTCTTCACATCTGCCATACCTTAAGGTTGGTACATTTCTCCCTTCCATTTCAATTAAATTTACTTCTATTTCTAGATCTATCACACACATTCCTTTCTAAAAGGGGTATTTAAGATCCTTTTTACCCTTATTTCCAAATGAATGATTCTTTTATGCATTGATCCTTGCTTGAGGATTAATTAATTTGGATCTCTCATTTGTGTATTTAAGGACAAAAGAGGGAACATCTTATCTCCCCTAAATTACAATACAATTACAAATAAATGTAAACACAGGGAAAACAACAAATTAATTAACCAATAAATAAAATCAATTCAATTTTCATATCTTACAGTTTTTAGCATTCTTTTGGCCTTTTGTCGTTGTACCCTTATTTTGTTTAGCTTTCTCTATTATAGTGATTGGGTTCACTTTATCTTGTTTATCTAGAACTCTCTCTATATCCTCTTGATCTCCCCATTTTGGCTTGTCTATTTCCTTTGAGCATATCTTTTCCTCATGTGATGAACTTTGTGTCATCTCTGAGAGTCTAGGTCCCAACACAATATCTTGTTGCACATCTGAAAACATATTATTCTCACATAAGAGCTCTGGCTCTCCTTAAATCTTTGAGAAGTTTCCTGCACCTTGTGTAGTAGACTAATTCTCCTCCTAAGAAATTTGTGTTTTCTCAGTTTGTGAGACATTTTTATCATCGGTCTTGCCCTCTAGAGTATCTTTGACAAAACCCATCATTTCATTTTTATCATTATCCATTTCATTCTTCTTCTCTATCTGGTCCTTCTCAATCTCTTCATCTTCAGATCTCACTGGCGGTACTATCTCTAAGTGTGTATGTTCTTCTCTCTTCTCTTTGACTTCATTCTCTTTTTCTTTTGTTTGCCCTTCATTCTCTTCTAAATTTTTCTCTTTGATTTTTAGTTTTGTACTAATTTCTCCTTCTGAAGCTTCTTTGATTTTTCCTACCAGCTTCCATTCTTTTTTTTGGATAGTTTTCTTGGCACTGTTCATTGAAAATTTCTTTGCCCAATGGCCCATTTTTTTACATCTAAAACAAGCAAAAGGGACTGACTCATATTCAAATTTTTAAGTCCATTTCCCTAACCTTGATTCCAACTGTATCTATTTTGGCATATCAACATCTAGGATTATTCCTATGCATATTCTTGCTTGTGGTAATCTTCTTCTTAAAGTAGTAACCAGATCTATAGATAGAAGTTCACCAAAGGAACTGGCTATACCAGCAAAAATGTCCTCATTCCAGTATTCAAGAGGAAGCCTAGGAAGCTTAGCCCAAACAGGAACTTGGACAATAAATTCCTCATGAAGGGTCATGTTAGGGTACCATTTTGGTAAGATCATAGTGTTTTTACCTATACTCCATGGTCCACCACAAATATTTTGCTTTCTATCTTCTTTACAAGAGAAAAAGAAAGAAACATAACACTTGTTCATAGTTATCACCTCCACTTGACCTTTCAGTTTCCATCTCTTGTCAACAAAAGCTCTAATCATTTCAATATTAGGTCTAACCCCAATAAACCTCCTGACAAGGGCATTTTCATTATTTTAATATTATGGTCTATTACTTGATTAGGAATAGCAATAGTATATCTCCCTTTAGAAATATTAGATATATTTCTCACAGGCGGATGAATAGACTTACCTGAAGGTTTCACCCCAAAAATGGATGCCCATTTGACTGTCTCTTTTCCCATGATGGGGCCCCCACCTAGGTCCTTGCTTCCCGTTAGATCATGAGATTTACCGTCCTCATTACCAACAAAGTTCATGGAGCCCTCTGTGGTAGAGGGACCTGCATCTCCTACAAATTCATAATCCATTTGGGAATCAAGTTTCCCATGCTAGCATTCCCACTCCCCAGTCGCTCCCGCTCCCTTTCCTGTGCCATATTAGGTTTAAATACATAGTTTGTCACTTAGTATCTGGCATCTAATGCTACCATCCTTGATCAAACACTCACTTGGCCTATCAATAGGTATCAATCATATCTAATGCTACTTTCTATGATCAAACATTTTGATACTCCTTGGGATGTATCTCAATTAGAAAAGACTTTTAAGTCCTGCTCAGTTAGGAGCCTTGATGCTTCAATGGTTAAACTAAAACAATAAATTGATTTGTTCACAAATACAACTTAAATTGCAGATTTTTAGATCTATTGTAAGTGCATTACCCTTTTGATCAATATTATCAATTCAATACCTTTTCTCCACACTTTTCTTCTTTGTGATGTTGTCTCACTGTTCATCAGTGTCTACAAAATTTAGCTCTTTCCTTAGCTTGATTGATTAGGTTTGAATGAAGACTATCTTCTCCTTTAGAATCTCTTTAGCATATATTCTCTTATCACTCCCCTAATTCACATTGAATTAGCTTGTCTCTATATAGACATGATTTCACTGTTTCTTGGCTTTCTTGATCTTGGCGTGATCCACCATTCTCGTCAATTAGATTTAAAGAAAAACTCTAGTTTTATCTCGTAGAGATCTTCTTGCCAACTGGAAAAAAACAAATTTAAATCCTTTACTTATTTCTAGCTTTATCTTATCGATTAAAACAATGATAAGTATTAGTTAAGTCTATTTTTAGCTCTTGACAGCTAAGCATTTTGTCATTTCTGAACTCTCTATTCTATCGGTCAACACTTCACTTAGTCATCGGTGACAACTGACTGTTCCTTTGGTGTGACTTCAATTGTCTTTGGGATCTCCATCTGTTGGGCAACACTATAATTCTTTCCATCGGGTTACTCTGTGCTTTTGCTCGTCGGTGTATTTAGTCACTTTTTTAATACTTGACTTTTATGCATTATTGATAGCATAGCCTTTGATTCATCGGTTCCTTTAAGTCTTTAGTAGTATATTCATGACCATATAGATTATATCAAGTTGACATCAATGAAAATACAATACATTAATTGATTTAATGTCTTGCATTAACTTTATGTGTCTCGGTGATCATCAACTTAACATCTTCAAACATTTAATCAGTTATAGTTCATCACAACGGAGTGAATCTTGAAATTGCTAGAAAATTGGAAGATATTGGTGAATTGAAAGAAGAGAATGAGAAAATGAGAAATGAAGTGAAGATTCTACAACAACATAATGAGATGATTAAGAGATCTGAAGAAAGTACTAAGAGGAAGGATGAATTTCTAGATAGTCAAAGGACTTAACAACAATACTAGTTTAGGGTATACCGAGCATGGATAATCATCAAATCAAGATGAACAAAGGAATGTCTACATAAATCTAAAACCTGACAAACCCTCATGCCATCATTGTGGAAAACCAGGCCACACATCAAACATTTGCAGAAGTAAAGAAAAAGGTATTTTTAGAAACTCTCCTACATTTAATGGAAATTGTTATAACTGTATCAAGCATGGACATCAAGCACATGAATGTAGATTTAAGCTGAATAAACTATAGAAGAAAACCTACATATGTTAGGGATTTTTCTTGCAGGTTTTTAACATAGTGTGGATGCTTACTCTTTATATTTCCAATTTAACCTATGCAAGAGAAAGCCTAATTGTTGAGGCCTAATTCCTCGTTCAACTTTGAGATCCATAGGCTCAGGCGGGTGTAACTTCAAATGATTACTGATTTTCAGTATCTATTATAGTGGATTAGATCTTTTACTAGATTGCTAATTGCCTTTTATTGTATAAACAGATAAAAAAATATAAAAATTCCTATAATCAATCTGATACAGAGATTAATAAGCCAAACCATTAATTTAACAATATCAAACAGTAATGTAATAAGGATTCTCATCCTTCTTCCTTTTGTAGTTCTCTGAACTTAGGAGGGTTAACCTAGTGATTCTCTCTTTAAGGAATCAACAAACTGAACCGTATTCTTAATACAATTGCTAAAAACACATATATTCTTTGTAACTGAAGTGTAAATGATTGATTTTATTTAAATATTAGATGATGATCAACTACTTCCCAAACCCTAAACCAGTGCCTAATCCTTGGGCAAAGAGTCAATATCAAATGCAAATCCATAATAAACAGATTAATGTAAATACATGCAATTTAGATAAAATGCCTTACAGACTATCCTTTCACTCCCACACCCCTGTTATCATATCCTAATACAAATTATTAGCTCTTTGGGATCACTTGTAAGAATTATTCCTTCCTTGAAAGAACTCACAAACAACTGCATAATTACCTTATAATTGGTAGATCTAAAATGCCTTGCAAATCAAACATACAAGAGCTACAATAGAAATATAAAGAGACAACACAAGATATATAACATAAAATACAATATATTTTATTAATATTGGTACTGCTTCAAATACATTCAATATACAATAAGCACAAAACTCAGACAAAATTGAACAGCCTGGCTTGCAATAATATTTCACCTCTCATCCTCATCTTTCACAAAATGATACAAATGCTATATATAGTCTAAACCATCTTGGAATCCTTAAAAATTAAGGATGCAACAAGCTTTGGATGGTTTAAGGCCTAAACATAAAAGCTAGAAGAAGACAAAAAAAAGAGACTCCAAGCGGTGGAAGGAAAAAATAGGAATAGAATCAAATTAGATCTTTTGAAATCTCATGCTAGCTAGCACATCTATTAGAATATATTCTGGATAGCCTCCAATAGTTATTGTAAAATTTAGTGACCATCATTACAGGATAACATACACTAATATTTTAGATAACTAACCTCCATGTGCTCAAAGATCAAGTGCTAGGTGTCCTTCTACTCTTCATCCATGATGTCAAGGTCAGCTATCGTAGGCTTCTTTTTCTTGGGCTTTGTAAGAACATCCCATGCTGCTACATCTTCCTCTGCAGACCAATTAAATATTTGAATGCTTTCTAGTTGTGCCTTTTTCCTCTCCCATCTAGCATCTTTTATTCTTTTAACATCTATCACACATTTGTTGAAATCTGTCTCGGCCTTAAATGCCTCATCCAAGGTTTTATTAAACCTTTCCATATCTAATTCATTGCTTTCAGAAACAAATACCTCTTTACTAGGAAATAATGCATCAAATTCATTCCTCCATACCTCCAATTCTTTGATATGATTGTCCTCTAACCTTATGGAAGGAATAAACTTGTTGTAATTAGATCCAAACATATTCAATCTAGTTTCTATTTGATTTTCTCACCCTTGAAGAAGGACAAGGTTACCCTAATTTGTTCTATCTCATAACCCACTTGTGTTACAAATTCAGGCAAGTCTTCCCTAATTGGTTGCAAAGATGCTAACCTTTCAGATGAACTAGTCCTAACTGAACAAGTCCCAAAATAGGGTTTCAATATGGATACAAAACTAGTTACCTCTACTTGTAGGCTAGGCAACTTATTGTAGGCTCCATGCACTAAGTCAACTTTATCTTTTAGGATGTTAATCCTATGTTGTAAGATGTTCAAAAATTATTCTAAAGCCACATTATTCTTCTCTACATCTCTCTTCTCTATTTCCTTCTGAGCATCCCTTGCATCCTTTGTTTGTACAAGTGCATCTTCAGCCTATTTAGGTTTGATAGGAAAAACTTATGGGATTTTTTGTAACTTTTGAGTTAGATCTGCAATTGTTTTCTCCATAGCACTAATTTTTATCAAACCCAGCTCTCTGTCCTTCACAATAAGACTTGTTTCATCAAATAAATTTTGATACCTATTGGACTAAGCTCAAGTTTGCATTGAGACTTTACGACTAACTCAGATCTTTGCATTACTTAGACACATGTTCAAATATGAATCATGTCCGTTGAATCGCTGAATTTTCTTTGACTATTTGACTTTCATTACTGACTTCAAGCTATCCATTAGATCTCTTCTCTTCCATGGTTCAAATCTTCTCACTACAAAGCTCACTGGAGTTTTACTTAACCTTTATCAACCATAGTTCTATTGGAAAGCTACAATGGAAACAATTGTTGTTTTGTCATTGATGTCAAACCTTAACTGATGAGACTATTGCTATATGTTTGAGTACCATATCTATTCATTGTTGAAGAATATTTTAAGGAAAGGATAACAAGAAGACCGAGTGAAATGGTTGAGTTATGGAGAATTACAAAGGGTACTTGATCAGTTGGCACATTGGCAAAGTAATGTGTTGTTTATCTATAACACTAAGTTATGATGACAATTTACTGGGAACAGTATATGCTGATCAAAGTTTGTGTTGACCAAGCACTAGTGTATGCCAAGCATAATTTCTAGTGTTGACCAAGCGCCAGTAAATTGCCAAGGAAAATAGTGATGATCGAGTGGAAGAACACAGTGTTGGCCGAGCAGTAGTATTTTGGTAAATGTTGAGATTTGAGATCTTTGACTGACATAATTGAATTTATTAGGATATGTAAAGTTAATTAAGGTTAAGCATGATTGTTTGACATTGTTTAAATGCACAGGTAACTGATGCATGGATCCAAGATTTAATTAGTGATTTCTTTGGAGAAGTAAATTAAATGTAAATGATGGAAAGATCCATTGGATCTGACCTAACCTAAGATCTATGATCTTGATTAAGAAGAAAATATTTATTTTACCTAGATGAAGAGGTATAAGATAACCTCAAGGAGTTATTCTAGCAGTGTGATGAATGTGCTAAGTGTATGCAAGAGGATTGCATGGTTAATTGACGGATTGGCATGATCTAGCAAGAGAAGGTTGAGCAAAGAAGAAGAGAGTTGTGAAAGTGATTGCTTGATGGATTTCCAAGAATATCTAAAGATTGAAATGAGAATGGAGGTCACTCAGTGAATTAGCATTAGAGATGAATTGGATCTGGATTTGCAAAGCAAGTTGTATGTATCAGATCACACCTGTTGATTATTTTCTAACCATTGTATCAGTCAAAATCCTTTAACCCAGTTGACCTAACAGTCATTGTATAATCCTTTGAGCAAGGTGACATTCAAGTGGAATTTTCTAAGTCCTCTAACAAGTCCACTCCTGATAGGGTGATTAAATCCTTTAACCAGGTCACATTTAGCAATGTGTTTCGTAACCTTTAACAGAGTTATCTCCTAGCAAAGCTCACTTCAAAATAGTGAAAACTTGGTAGCACGTTACTATTGGTTTTTCCCAATTTGGGTTTCCATGTTAAATATTGGTGTCAACTTGTGTGAATGTTTATGTTATGTTTTACTGTGAAGTTTCTACACGCTGATTACATTTGAATAGTAAACTAGCTATTTATGTTGTTGTTACCGAGCAGATCTGAGTTGTTTAAAGTGCTATAAAGTTTCAATTGGTACATCTAGACATGAGGATAACTGATTCACCCCCCCTCTCAGTTATTCTAAATTCATTCTAACAATTGGTATCAGAGCTTTGGTCTCTTGAAAATAGTTTGAAGGTACTTGGAGCAAAAGATCAAGATGTATAAAAAGGAGGTACCGAAGTTGAACAAAGATAACTTCCCTGCATGGAAAATTTTGATGAAATTGCATATGGCTGGTATTGGTGATGTTTCTAAGTGCTATATTGAACATGATTATGTAACCCCTACTACACCTTTCACCACTGAACAGTTAAGAGAAAAGAAGGAACACAATCAAGCAATGTTGGAGATTGCATCATCCCTGAGCTATCCTAAATTTGAAGACATAAAGAATAGTACAAATGAAAATTAGATGTTGGATACCCTAACAACTATCTATGGTGGAGATACTAATGTGCTAAGAGCCAAATCTGAAATTTTAAGAGGTGAGTTTGATGAAATGAAAATGCAAGAAGGAGAAAATATAGTTCAATATTGTGATAGGATAAAAGAAGTTGTGAATGCTATTAGAGGAGCTAATGGAACCATTGATGATGAAACCATTTTGAGAAAGGTACTAAGAACTCTTCTTCCTATATATGCTATTAGAGTCTTTGCAATTCAAGAATTGAGATGTACTCCTAGTAATAATTTGACTTTAGACTAGTAGGTAGACTTACTGCATTTGAGATGTCAAATTTTGATAACTACACTCCACAAGCTATTGATTCTACATTTAGATCCTAGTTGGTCCTTAACAAATCAAAGAAAGGAAATAAATGTGTGAACAGTGACAACGACACTATAGATGATGATCTAGAAGAACTTGAGGCACTTATGGCAAGAAGACTATCTAGACAAAAAGGAAAATACAAAGGTAAACTTCCTATCATTTGTTTTTCATGTAAAAAAGTTGGTCATATTGCTGCTAGATGTCTTGATTGGAATGTAAAAGATGAAAGAAGAGACAGTAGGTACAAAGATAAAAAAGGATGACCGAGACTTCAGAAAGTATAAGGATTATAAAGACAAAGGTAAGAAATCTTTCTATATAGCTGGAGAAGCTTTTGACAGTGGTTCTGACAATTTTGATGAAAATGATATAGAAGTTGTATATGTTGCTATGAAAGATGATTCTAACGATGATGAGAAAACTACATTAATTTATTATATGAGTAAAGGTGACCATTGGATTATTGACAGTGGTTTTTCACATCACATGACTGGTGATAAGGATAAATTTGAGACCTTAGATCAGTGCAATGGTGGTTATGTTAAGTTTGGTAATGATGCACCATGTCTTGTTAAAGGGAAAGGATCAATTAAATTG
>MU226321.1:488021-505723 GCA_018584345.1 Thuja plicata
TGGTTATGTTAAGTTTGGTAATGATGCACCATGTCTTGTTAAAGGGAAAGGATCAATTAAATTGACTGACAAGATCAGATGTGACAATGTATATTGGGTTGATGATCTTAACTATAATTTATTGAGTCTTACACAACTGAATAATTCTGGTTACAGAGTTGAGTTCCATCAAAAGAAGGCAAAGATCTATGATGCCACTGGAGAAATGGTTGGAAGTGGAGAGAAGACAAAAGTTAACTTGTTCTATCTGGATTTAGCTGATGAGACATGCATGTTTGAATAATATAATGATATTTGGTTATGGCATAAAATATTGTGTCAGGTAAACTTTGATAACTTGGTAAGCATAAGAAAATTGAAAAAGGTTAGAGGTCTGCCTAAGTTAAAGAAACCTAAAAATGCAATGTGTAAGCAATGTCAATTGGGAAAGATGACTAAATCTAGTTTCAAGAGCAAGACTCATACTTTTGAGGAAATTCTAGAATTGGTTCATACTGACCTTTGTGGTCCCATTAGTGAGAAAATTTACTGTGGAGATAGATATTTCATTCTATTTGTTGATGATTACTCTAGAATGATGACTGTTATGTTTCTTAAAGAAAAATCTGATGCATTCCAGTTATTTAAGTGGTACTTGGAAAAAGTTGAAAAGGAGAGAGGTAAAAGTCTAAAATGTTTGAGATTTGACCAAGGAGGTGAGTTTATTTCAAATGAGTTTAACATGTTCTACAATGACCAAGGTATACAAAAATAGATGTTCGCACCTAGGACACCACCACAGAATGGTATTGCTAATAGGAGAAATAGATCTATCATAGATTGTGCCAGAACACTAATGATGGAGAAAAATGTTGCATAGAAATATTAGAGAGAAGCTGTGAGTACAATAGTCTATATCCTGAATAGAGTACAAATCAAGAAAGGTACTCATGTTACACCTTATGAGCTATGGTATGGATATGCACCTAATGTAAGATGTTTCAAAGTTTTTGGAAGCAAATGTTTCATACTAAAAGAAAAAAAAATGGAAAACTTGATGCTAAAGGTGAGGAAGGCATATTTCTTGGATATTCAACTAAGAGTAAAGCATATAAGTGTTTGAATTCTAACACTAACAAAATTATGGAAAGTACAAATGTTAGAATTGATGAATATGCAGAAAGAATTGAAGCAGAAAGCATAAAGGAACCTGAAAGTTACAAATCATTTGTCTATCTAGATGAGGAAGATTCTAATGTATTACCTAAACCTGAGAATGAGGTTGCCAAGCAATAGCTAGCACCTACCGAGTCACAGAATGAGATTGTCGGGCAATAGGAGGTAACTGCCGAGCTATCTAATGGAGATGCGAAGACACAAAATCAACCTGAATTGAACGAGAATAATGATTTTGAAGCAAGACAAGAAAATAATCTAGAAAAGTATGTGAGGAGGCACCACAAACCTGAACAAATCATAGGATTGAAGGATTCTGCAGTTATGACAAGAAGTAAGTTGAGAGACGGTACATGCTTGTTATGTGATTTTGAGCCTAAAACAGTAAAAGATGCTTTAGAGAATGAAGATTGGATACAAACCATGAATGAAGAGATTGAACAGATTGAGAAGAATAAGACTTGGACACTTGTACCTAGGCCGAATGACAAAAATGTAATTGGTACTAAGTGGGTATTCATAAATAAGCTGAATGAACATGGAGAAGTAACAAAGAATAAAGCTAGGCTAGTATGCAAGGGTTATGCACAAGAGGAAGGAATTTATTGGGGAGAAACATTCACCCTAGTTGCAAGGTTGGAAGGAGTTAGGACCTTACTTGCATATGCAGCCTACAAAGGTTTTAAAGTTTATCAGATAGATGTTAAGTCAACATTCCTGAATGGGATATTAGAAGAAGAAGTGTACATTGAACAAGCTGATGGATTTGTTGACCCAAGTAAGAGAAACAAGGTTTGCAGACTACACAAGGAATTATATGGACTAAAGCAAGCACTAAGAGCATGGTATGAGAGATTGCACAATTATCTGATAAAGATTGGATTCGTAAGAACCAATGACAATATCAATCTGTATTTGAAGACAGAGCAAAGTAAAGGTACTTTATTAGTTGAAATTTTTGTTGATGACATTATATTTGGTGGACAAGATGTGTTATGCCAAACATTTGCAAAAGAGATGCAAACTGAATTTGAGATGTCTATGTATTGTGAAATAAAATTCTTTGTTGGCTTACAAATATATCAAATGAAGAATGGTATCTACATTACTCAATCAAAATATGTCAAGGAGATACTAACAAATTTTGGAATGGAAGAATAAAAATAAGTAAGTACATGTTAGAATGAATTTAGAATAACTAAGAGGGGAGGGGTGAATCAATTATCCTTAGGTCTAGATGTAGCAAATAAAACTTTTCTATATTTCAGATCTACTCGGTAGCAGTAGCATATGTCAACAACTTTAATCATGCACTTTACTGTCTAATGAAATTTTTTGTAGAAAAATAACAGTAAAACAAACCATAAGCATTCACACAAGTTGACACAAGTATTTAATGTGGAAACCCAATATAGGAAAAAGCACCAGTAACATGCTACCAAGTTTTCACTCTTCTGAAGTGAGCTCTATGAGGAGCCAACCCTGTTAAAGGTTACAATAACACACTGTTAGGTGTGACCTGGTTAAAGGATTTAATCACCCTATCAGGAGTGGCCTTGTTAGAGGACTTAGAACATTCCACCTAAATGTCACCTTGTTAGAGGATTTATGCAAATGACTGTTAGGTCAACCTTGTTAAAGGATTTAACTGATACAATGGTTAGAAAGTAATCAATAGTTGTGATGTGATACATACAACTTACTTTGCAAATTCAGATCCAATTATAGCTCTGATGTCAACTTACTGGATGGCCTGCATCGTCATTTCAATCTTTTGATCTACTTGGAAATTCATCAAGCAATCACACATGCAACTCTCTGCTTCTATAATCAGCCTTCTCTGCTAGATCATGCCAATCAGTAAATCAACTATGCAAACCTCTTGCATACACACATGTACTTACAAACACTTGCATACTCAGTAGCATATAATGAATAACCCCTGAGGTTATCATATACCTCTCTGTCTAGGTCAGATAAATCTTTGTCACTTAATCAAGATCATAGATCTTAGGTTAGGTCAGATCCAATGGATCATTCCATCATTTACATTACATTTAATTCTCCAAAGTAGTCTCTAATTAAGTCTTGAAACCATGCATTAATTATGGTTACCCATACATTAAATGACATGGATCAATCTTTAATTAACTTTACATATCCCAAAAAAATTAACTAAGTCAGCCAAAGATCTCAAATCTCATCTTTAATCCAATTACTGTAAGTCGGCCAACATCACTATTTCCAGTCAGCAATTTCACTGGTGCTCGGCACTGAACAAACTTTCTCATCACAAACAACTTCACTCAGCACAAGTAACTTTGCTCAGTACAAGCAACTTTTCTCAGCACAAGAAACTTTGCTCGGCACAAGCCAAACTTTGCTCGGCACAAAATAGCCAAAAAAATTGTCTTTGAAAGAGAAACAACTAATTACTTTGTAAGAGTGCCAACTGATCAAGTACCCTTTTATTTTCCGTAACTCAACCATTCACTTGGTCTTCTTGTTAAATCTTCTTCATCAACAGTGGATATGGTACTCAAATAAATGACAATAGTCTCACCAGTTAAGGTTTGAAAGAAATGACAAAATAACAATTGCTTGCATTGTCACTTTCCAACAATCTCCCTCTTTGGCATTGATAGCAACACAAAATATTAAAACAATCATTTAACAAGCATAATTACCAAACAATCCAAAAAGTCACCTATGTTCCTTGATATGAACAAATCTTCATTAATGTCTTTAGCTTCATTCTAATTCTCATTTGTAAAACATTTCTCCCTTTGTGTCTGTAATCACACTGTAATCATTTGTGTCTAAACATCTGTAGACTCCCTCTGAGTAGATAATCACTTCAATGTTTTCAATAGTAACTTCTGCCTCTATATACATCTTCCTTTATGTAATCTCTTCTTCTAGGAAATCTTAGGCAATCTCTCCCTCTTTGACAACAATGCCAAAGACGTCAAAATCATTATCATGTAGATCTTTAGTATCATGCTGATCCTGTCATCTTAATTATGACTGATCTTCTTTTCTATCCTTGTCCAACTTCACAACTTTAGTCAGCATCCTAAAGTGTGACTTATTGTGCATCAATGTATCAAGTATTCTGAGTATAATATTTGATGCAATAGTACCATACAAAACTTAATTATCCTTAGTTAGGGGAATCACCCCCATTTTACCTCATATATACTCATGAGCATCCTTGGGTAGTGCCTTTGTGAATATATCTACTAATTTTTCTTTAGTGTTCACATAATCCAGTCTCACTTCTTTATTCTAAACTAGCTCCCTCAAGTAATGATACTTGATAGCTATGTGCTTTGTCTTCGAGTGCATAATAGGGTTTTTAGAGATATTAATGGTAGTCATGTTATCACAATATATGACAACTGGTTCAGTGATTTCTTCCTTCATACCTTTTAGTAGTATCTTCAACCACACAATGTTAGAACAATTGACTGTTGTTGCCACATACTCGGCTTCATCTATAGATTGTGAGGTGTAGTTTTGTTTCTTGCTTGTCCATGAGATCAATCTTTTACCTAAAAGAAATGCTCCACTAGTAGTTCTTTTCCTGTCATCAACATTTCCAGCCCAATCAGAGTCAGTGTAAATTCTGAGTTCAAACTTGTCATTCTTCTTGTAGTATATACCATAGTCATTAGTTCCTTTCAAATATATTAGAATCCTTTTTACTGCCATCATGTGAGTTTCCTTGGGGTTAGCAGAAAACCTTGTAACAATTCCAACAGCTAGGGCAATGTTAGGTCTACTATGTACAATATATTGTAGTTTTCCAATCATTCATTTGTAGAGTGTTTGGTTCACTTCTCTTGTGTCTTCATCTTTTTTTAGCTTCTATTCAGTAGCCATGGGTGTACTCACTGGTTTGGAATCTTCCATTCCAAAAAAATTCAGTATCTCCTTAATATATTTAGATTGAGTGATATAGATACCATTCTTCATTTGATAAATTTGTAAGCCAACAAAGAATTTTATTTCACCAAACATAGACATCTCAAACTCAGTTTGCATCTCTGTTGCAAATTTTTGGCATAACAAATCTTGTCCACTAAATATGATGTCATCTACAAAAATTTCAGCTAATAATGTACCTTTGCTTTGCTCTATCTTCAAGTACAGGTTGTTGTTGTCATTGGTTCTTGCAAATCTAATCTTGATCAGATAATTGTGCAATCTCTCATACCATGCTCTTGGCACTTACTTTAGTCCATATAATGCTTTGTGCAATCTGCAAACCATATTCCTTTTGTTTGGGTCAACAAAACCATCAGCTTGCTCAATATACACTTCTTCTTCCAAGATACCATTTAGAAATCTAGATTTCACATCCATTTGATAAACTTTGAATCCTTTATAGGCTGCATATGCAAGTAAGGTTCTGACTCATTCCAATCTTGCAACTGGGGTGAATGTTTCACCATAGTCAATTCCTTCCTCCTGTGCATAACCCTTGCATACCAGTCTAGCTTTGTTTCTTGTCACATCTCCATGTTCATTCTGTTTATTTTTGAATACCCACTTTGTACCAATTACATTTTTATCCTTCAGCCTAGGTACAAGTGTCCAAGTCTTGTTCTTCTCAATCTATTCAATTTCCTCATTCATTGCCTATATCTAATCTTAATTTTCTAAAGCATCTATCACTGTTTTGGGCTCAAATTCACATAACAGACATGTGCCATTTTTCAACTTACTTCGTGTCATAAATGTAGAATCCTTTGATCCAATGATTTTATCAAAATTATGGTCTCTCCTCACATATTTTTCTAGAGTAGACTTAGGTCTTGCTTTAGATTCATTGATTGTGTTTAGTTTTGGTCGATTCTGTGACTCGGCATCTCCACCAGGTAGCTTAGCATTCACTTGTTGTTGCTTGGCAACTCCACTCTGTGACTTAGCAGGTGCATGTTGTTGCTCGATAGTAGCCTCAAGTAATGTATTAGAATCTTCCTCATCCTAATATATGAATGATCTGTAGCTTTTAGGTTTTTGTGTACTTTCAGCTTCATTCCTTTCTGCAAACTCATCAATTCTAACATTTGCACTTTCCACAACTTTGTTAGTATTAGAATTCAAACATTTGTATGCTTTAATTTTCATTGAGTAACCAAGGAATATACCTTCTTCACCTTTAGCATCAATTTTTCCATTTCTGTTGTCCTTCAGTATAAAAAATTTGCTTCCAAATACTTTAAAATACTTTACACTAGGTGCATAACCATACCAAATTTCATAAGGTGTAGCATTTGTACCTTTCTTGACTTGTACTCTATTTAGGGTATAGACTGCAGTACTTACAACTTCTTTCCAATATTTCCTGTGCAACATTTTTCTCCATCATTAGTGTTCTTGCACAGCCAATGATAGATCTATTCTTGCGTTCAACAATACCATTTTGTGGAGGTGTCCTAGGTGCGGACATCTGTCTCTTTATGCCTTAGTCATTGCAGAACCTGTTAAACTCATTATAAATAAACTCTCCACCTCTATCAAATCTTAAGCATTTCAAAATTTTGCCTGTTTCCTTTTCAACTTTAGCTAAGTACCATTTAAATAACTGGAATGCATCAGATTTTTCCTTGAGAAACATTACAGTCATCATCCTTGAATAATCATCAACAAATAGAATAAAATATCTAGCACCACAGTCGCTTCTTTCTCCAATGGGACCACAGAGATCAGTATGGAATAATTCTAGAATTTCCTCTGAAATATGTGTTTTACTCTTGAAACTAGACTTAGCCATCTTTCCTAATTGACATTGTTTGCACATAGCATTCTCAGGTTTCTTTAACTTAGGTAGCCCTCTAACCTTTTTCAATTTACTTATGCTTACTAAGTTATCAAAGTTCACATGACACAACCTCTTATACCATAAGCAAACATCATTTTACTTTGAAAACAAACATGTTTCTTCAGATAAATCTAGATAAAATAAGTTAGCTTTATTCTGATCACCAATTCCAACAAGTTCTCCAGGAGAATCATAGATCTTTACTTTTCTGTGATGGAACTCAACTCTGTAACCAGAAGTGTTCAGCTGTGCAACACTCGACAAATTGTATTTAAGATCATCAACCCAATACACATGATCACATCTAGTTTTTTCAGTCAAGTTAATCAATCCTTTACCTTTGATAAGACATGGTGCATCATTACCAAATTTTACATATCTTCCGTTGCATTGGTTTAGGGTTTCAAACTTCCTTGTCACTAGTCATATGATGGGAACAACCACTGTCAATTTTCCAATGATCACTTTTGTTCATATAAGAGATTAATGCAATTTTCTCATTATCATCAGAATCTTCTTTCATTGCAACATAAACAACTTCTATATCATTGTCATCAGAATTGTCAGTATCATTGTCAGAAGTTTCTTCAGCAATATAACAAGATTTATGACCTTTGTATTTGTAATCCTTATATTTCCTGAAGTCTTGATCATCCTTTTTATCTTTGTATTCCTTGTATTTGTAGTCCTTTCTTTCATCTTTTTCATTCTTATCAAGACATCTAGCAGCTATATGACCAACTTTATTGCATGAAAAACAAATAATAGGAAGTTTACCTCTATATTTTCCTTTTCCTCTGGATAGCCTTTTTGCCATAAGTGCTTCAAGTTCTTCAAGATCATCATCAGTAGTGTCACTATCACTATTCACATGTTTCTTTCCTTTCTTAGATTTATTGAGAACCAACTATGATCTAAAAGTAGAATCAATACCTTGTGGGTTGTAGTTATCATAATTTGACATTTCAAATACAGTGAGCTTGCCTGGTGCTTGGCATTGAACAAAACTGCTCATCACAAATAACTTCGCTCGGCACAAGTAACTTTTCTTAGTACAAGCAACTTTTCTCGGCACAAGCAACTTTGCTTGGCACAAGCCAAACTTTGCTCGGCACAAAATAGCCAAAAAAATTGTCTTTGAAAGAGAAACAACAAATTACTTTTCCAGAGTGCCAACTGATCAAGTACCCTTTTATTTGCCTTAACTCAACCATTCACTTGGTCTTCTTGTTAAATCTTCTTCATCAATAGTGGATATGGTACTCATATAGATAATAATAGTCTCACCAGTTAAGGTTTGACAACAATGACAAAATAACAATTGCTTGCATTGTCACTTTCCAACAGTACACCCATGGCTACTAGACATAAGTTAACAAAAAATGATGATACAAAAGAAGTTAATCAAACACTTTACAGATCAATGATTAGAAAGCTGCAATATGTTGTACACAACAGACCTAATATTTCTCTAGCTATTGGAATTATTGCAAGATTTTTTGCCAATCCCAAGGAAACTCATATGATGGAAGTAAAAATAATTCTAACATATTTGAAGGGTACAGAGGAATATGGTCTATATTACAAAAAGAATTACAAGTTTGAGCTTAGAGTTTACACTGACTCTGATTGGGCTAGAAATGTGGATGACAGGAAAAGCACCATAGGTGGCGCATTTCTTTTGGGAAAGAGATTGGTTTCATGGACAGGCAAGAAACAAAATTGCACCTCACAATCTACAGTTGAAGCCGAATATATGGAAGCAGTAGTTAATTTTTATAATATTGTGTGGTTGAAAATACTACTGAAAGGTATGAAAGAGGAGATCACAGAACCAGTTTTTATATATTTTCATAACACGGGTACCATTAATATTTCTAAGAACCCTGTGATGCACTCTAAGATAAATCATATAGCTATCAAGTATCGTTACTTGAGGGAGCTAGTTCAGAACAAGGAAGTGAGACTGGAATAGTGAATACTAAGGAATAGTTAGTAGAAATATTTACAAAGTCACTAGCCAAGGATGCTCATGAGTATTTATGAGGTAAATTAGGGGTGATTCCCCTAATTGAGGCTAATTAGTCTAGAATGGCAAATATAGGCCGTCCATTTGGGGCCGCCTAGAAATTATAGGCGAATTTTTAAATTTTATGGGGACCAAAAATTAGATTCCATTGGCGATAATTTGTAAGAAAATTATAAAATTAAAGATCGCGCGGGGCGATGGGCCCGGGCATTGGACTGAATATTAATAATGGCCATGCGATACGGTGAAACGAATATATGTAAAACAATCACCAATTCCCCGCTCGCCGACATGCGACATTTGCCATTTGGCGAATAATCGCCACTAAAGTTATCGCTGATTGCATCAAATGTTATATTCAGAATATTTGACACATTGATGCACATGAAGTCACACTTTAGGAAGCTGCCTAAAGCTGTGAAAGAAAAAAAAGGATAGAAAAGAGGATCATTCATAAGAAAGATGACAGGAATAGTATAATAATGAGTTAGAATAGAAGAATCTGCATGATGAAAATGTCAACATCTTTGGCATTGTTGTCAAAGAGGGAGAGTTAACTATACTTAAAAAAAGGGAGAGTTTACTGAAAGCGGGAGTCTACAGATGAACAGAAATATAAAGATTTTAGTGTGATTACAGACACAAAGGGAGAAATGTTTTAGAAGATTTGAGAATCATAATGAAGCTAAAGACATTAATGAAGATTTGTTCATATCAGGGAACACAGGCATAATTTTTGGATTGTATGGTAACTATGTTTATGAAATTTATTGTTTTATTGTTTAGTGTTGCCATCAATGCCAAAGAGGGAGATTGTTGGAAAGCTACAATGGAAACAATTGTTGTTTTGTCATTGATGTCAAACCTTAACTAGTGAGACTATTTCTATTTATTTGAGTACCATATCTATTGATTGTTGAAGAATATTTGAAGCCAAGGATAACAAGAAGACCGAGTGAAATGGTTGAGTTATGGAGAATTGCAAAGGTTACTTGATCAGTTGGCACATTGGCAAAGTAATGTGTTGTTTATCTATAACACTAAGTTATGATAATAGTTTAATGGGAATAGTATATGTCAAGTGAAGTTTGTGTTGACCGAGCACCAGTGTATGTCGAGCATAATTTCTAGTGTCGACTAAGCGCCAGTAACCTGTCGAGGAAAACAATGATGACTGAGTGGAAGAACACAGTGTTGGCCGAGCAACAATATTTTGGTAAATGTTGAGATTTGAAATCTCTGGCTGACATAATTGAATTTTTTGGGATATGTAAAGTTAATTAAGGTTAAGCATGATTGGTCCACACTATTTAAATGCATGGGTAACCATAATTAACGCATGGATCCAAGATTTAATTAGTGATTTCTTTGGAGAAGTAAATTAATTGTAAATGATGGAAAGATCCATTGGATCTGACCTAACCTAAGATCTACAATCTTGATTAAGTGGAAAAGATTTATTTTACCTAGATGAAGAGGTATAAGATAACCTCAATGGGTTATTATAGCAGTGTGATGAATGTGCTAAGTGTATGCAAGAGGATTGCATGGTTAATTGATTGATTGGAATGATGTAGCAAGAGAAGGTTGAGTAGAGAAGAAGAGAGTTGCGAAAGTGATTTCTTAATGGATTTCCAAGAAGATCTGAAGATTGAAATGAGAATGGAGGCCACTCAGTGAATTAGCATTAGAGCTGAATTAGATCTGGATTTGTAAAGTAAGTTGTATGTATCAGATCACACCTGTTGATTACTTTCTAACCATTGTATCAGTCAAAACCCTTTAACCATGTTGACCTAATAGTCATTGTATAAATCCTTTGAGCAAGGTGACATTCAGGTGGAATGTTCTAAGTCCTCTAACAAGGCCACTCCTGACAGGGTGATTAAATCCTTTAACCAGGTCACATTTAGCAATGTGTTTTGTAACCTTTAATAGGGTTGGATCCTAGCAGAGCTCACTTCAGAAGAGTGAAAACTTGGTAGCATGTTATTGGTGGTTTTTCCCAATTTGGGTTTCCACATTAAATATTGGTGTCAACTTGTGTGAATGTTTATGTTGTGTTTTACTGTTAAGTTTTTGTAAGCTAATTACATTTGAACAGTAAAATACATATTTATGTTGTTGATATATGTTGTTGTTACCAAGCAGATCTGAGTTTTTTAAAGTTCTATAAAGTTTTAATTGGTACATCTAGACCTGAGGATGACTGATTCACCCCCCTCTCAGTTATTCTAAATTCATTCTAACAAATTCTCATTGAGACTTCACGACTAACTAAATCTCATTGTCACTGAAAGAATTATTTGACTCAAGGTTTCTTCCAAGATTGGACACCATCCTTTAGATATTCTTCTAATTTGATGGTAGTTTCTAGATCTCTTAATCTTTCATTCACCTAAACTTTTATCTTGCGACTTCACACTAGCCACAGGATCAACTTTGCATCGGATGGTAGTCAATTTATCTCACAACTTTTAACTTAACCCTTTCTTTCAAAAGAGATCTTGTGATTGAATGTATTCAACTCATATTTTAACCTTGGTATATTTGTGAGACACCATGACTAAAGAAACTCGAAGTCGCTTAAATATTTCTTAATTGAAAAGTTTACTCTAAGACTTCACGCCCACCACTAGATTTTCTTGAAAATCAATGGATATCGCTTTATCTCATATCTTTTGACGTAACTCTTATTTTCTTTTGCGATCACAAGATTGAATGAAAGCTTCAACCCTTCTTTAACTCTGATTTTCTTTCGATACTGCGTGACTGAAGGATCTCAAATTTGCCAAACGATTTCAATAAATCTGGGGTTTTAAGTGAGACTTTCCACACACCATAAGATCAAGATCTTCATCAATGACCCGCGTGAAATATTCTTAACACTAAAATCATATTCTTTTCTTATGGAGATAACATGACCAAAGAATTTTGCTAAGTCTCTAAGTAATATGGAATATTCTCAAGGCTTAAAGAGACTTCGCGACTTAACTTATTAACACAAAAATAGGAACATGACTTAAGTGACTTGGTCTTATCTAAAAAGTAACTACAAAATAGAAATAATTTTGAAGAGCTAGGTTTTTCTCTTGAATATGTATTAAAACTGGCCTAAGACTTAGTTTTTTACATACTTCTCTGATTTTTAGGCTTGGAGACCATTATTTGCAGAAGGATTTTGATAGCATTGGAAAGAATTTTGACATTTAAGGTAGGAAACTGGCTGAGAACTCAAAACTTTTACTAACAAGCTTCAAAATTGGAAATACAACCAACAGTGGCTCTATTTGAGGATGCTTAAATGCAAGTTTAATGAAAGAGCCATAGATCTCTGGGAAGAAGACCACGCAGACTACCCTCACTAACCTATAGTAGAAAGAAAACACACCTATGTACATATGATACAAAACTACTATGCATGGAAAATTTAATTCTTAACTAAAGAAAAGTTTTAAGAACTGTCCATGCACTGGCAATTTAAATTCTTCTCCATGCTTATTTTTCAAAATATATGAATCCTTTCCAAAACTTTGACAAACCACAAAGGGACCTAACCATAATTATTCAAACTTCTTGTGCTTCCCTTTGTCTTCAACCCTTACATTCCATTGGAGCACTAAATCATCAGTCTTGAATTTTCTGTTACTTGCTCTCTTATCAAACAAATATTTCATTTTTTTGTTGCAACTTAGCATTCTCCTTTTGACTGTCTTTTCTGACCTCATCTAGTTCTGCTAATTGCATCATCCTATCTTGTATTGGGTCAGAAACATCTAACTCTTTTTCTCGAATAAACTTATATACTGGTAGTAAATTATTCATGGGAATTCTAGATTGTAAACCATATACAAGTTCAAAAGGTGACTTGCTTGTTTCTTTTTTCACTATTATTCTGTCAGCCAATAGAGCAATTTTTAACTTTGTATGCCAAGCTCTTTTATTCTTCTCAAGGGTCTTCTTCAAAATTTTCAATAGACTTTTATTATTGGATTCTTCTTGGCCATTTTCTTGAGGGTGATATGGGGAAGAATAAGACATCATAATCCCATACTCATTATAGAAATATTTAATTTCATCTGATCTGAAGCACATAGCATTTTCCATAACCAATTTTGTAGGGACTCCAAATCTAGTCAGAATTTTTTCCATCAGAAAATCAGTGACCACTTTACTAGTTGCCTTCTTTGTGGGAATTTCTTCTATCCACTTTGTAAAATAGTCAGTAGAAACAAGTATCCAACTATGTCCTCCACTATATTTCTCTAAAAACTCTCCAATGAAGTCAATCCCCCACATAGAAAAAGGTGCTTTAGCACTTACAGGGTTTAAAAATAGGGCACCTAAGAATTTCAACTTATTTGAAAACCTTTGGCAAGGTTCGTACTTTTTGAAAAATGCATGAGTATCTTTGAATAAGCTAGGCTGGTAATAATCATCCCTTAATATTTTATGGGCAGTGGTCTTAACAGAGAAATTTCCCCCACATACTCTAGCATGCACTTTATCTTTTCCTTCATGTACAATGTTTGGCTCATTAGCTTTGTTCACAATTTTGACCTTAGCCTTATTTACATTTTTCCCAGGTCCATCTCTTTTTGGTGTATACTTGGCATCTATCTTGTTTTCTTTGATAAAGATTCCAGCTGGCTAACTACCTACATCACCCACTACTCTATTTCTCAAGTGGTAGTTACTTCTTGCTTTATTTACTAGATCAGTAGTGATTCTGGCCTTTTCTTCATCAGAAGGTTTTCTTATTGTGGTAGATTCCTGACTATTTTGAGCATAGCATCTTATATCATCAACTTCCTCTTCTTCACTATCAGACAGGACTTGCTGGTGATATACCTCCATTCTTCCTTGTGAACCATACATGTCATGGTTCTCAACTTCATCTTCAGAATCTATATCAGGGCATGCATAAGAATTAGTCATATCACATCTATTATGATCATAGAGCTCACCCTCTTCACCTTCTTTCTCTTCACTAGAACTTATGTCTAGGGATACAACACAAAAATCAGGGTTGTGTGGGGCTTGACAAGCTTCACACCAGTAAGTATCACTACACATTTTTACAACATTTTTGTGTAAAGGATCAAGGGTCCTATTTTCAGGTTTATCTTTTCTTGGTGGGGAAATAGGTTTTCCATCCTTGAATTGGGTACCATAAGGATGATTTTGCATCCTATTCTGTGGATTATAAATATTTTTATAGGATGGTCTATTGTTTTGTGGAGCCTTATATTCTTTATAATTAGGTTCTTTCTGGTTGCTCCTACTAAAATGTGCATCATCTCTTCTACCCATTTTTCCTGACACCCTTCTATTCATTTCTATGTTCACTGCTATTTTATATGCATCTGTAAGAATTCTAGGATTTTTATCTCTAAGAGAATACCCCATCTTAGAATCAAAAGCATTAGATATGTAGATAGACATACCTTTTCATCCAGTTTGATCTTTTGAAATAGCTTGTGCATGGCTCTTTGAAATCTTGTGTTAAATTTAGTGACCTATTCATTAAAATTTTTCTTTATGTTATTGAATTCATTTAAAAAAAATCCTTCGCTATTTTTTTCACCATACTGATCCTTGAATAAGTCTATTAATTCTTCCATATATGCTACAGAACCATTAGACAATCATCTAAACCATTCCCTAGCATCTTCTACTAAGGATTGAACAAAGAGCTTCATTAGGACATCTTCATGATTAATATTCAAATCATCTATGATATCTATAAATTTTCTCAAATGTACTTCACAATAAATAACATTGTTTCCTGAAAACTTTGGGAGTTTTTCCCCAATATCATTAGGTACCACATTAGGGTAACCAGGAATTCCAATAAAAGTAAATTGTTTGTACCTTTATGGATGCAATTTGGCTTCCTTTTAAATTTGTCATCATCCTGGAAAGAGGAAGTTTTGGCTTTTGAAGATGTAGTATTTTCAACACCAGCATAAGAATATTTAGAAGATTGTGAGAAGTCAATCTTATTTTTCATCTCCAAGGTGGTAGCTTCAGCTTCTACCTATTCTAGCATATTAGCCATGGTTTCTTTCTCCCTTCTTGATCTCTCAAGATCAATGTCTAGTTTAGACATTTGTTTTGTCGGGAATTTGTGAGTTTTTGGTTCATCAATATCACTTCCAGTAACTTTATTTTTTTCTTTATCTCTAGAATCTTGAGAACCAAAAGATTTGTGAGTGAATGGTGTCTCTTGATCTTTATGAGCTTTCTCAATATTTCTTACTGCTTGATGTCTTAAAGATCTTCTAAATTTATCAACATTTCTTTGATCATGATTTTTCTTTTTTAAATATTTTTCTCTCTTCTTTTGCTGAACAAGGACCAACTGCCTCATTAGGATCCTTTCCTCTTCAGGAAGTTCATCGAAAGGAGCTTCAGAATCTAAACTGATAGTATCTGTCCCTTCTCTCTCACTAGAAGTAGAAGTAATTGCATATGTTTCTATTCCTAGGTCAGGGGCTTCTTCATATTCTAAGGTGTTCCCCTCATGACTGGATTGGTTTGTATCTTTTCTTCTAGTGTTGTTTTCTTCTTTCCTTGGAGAAGATTCATCTATATTAGCTTGGTTCTTCTTCTCTCTCGAAGACATTTTAGTCTGAGAAGTAGTTGGCATTCTAGTTTCCAATTCTACTTCAGGGTTAACTCTCATTCTTGATCTTGTATTCATATTGAAAAGATGTGTATAAATATTTGAAATTTACTTTACCAATGATTACAAAGATTTTCTTTGAGAGTCGCCACCCAAGACAAGTTGGGAAATTATAACACAATCAAATATAAATACTGTAAGAATGATGTAGATAGGAAAACTCAACTGTAGTATATGTAACTCAATCTTCTTCAACCAGAGATTTTGGGAAAATTCTTTTCAATCCCCAGTAGATTCACCGATTTTTTAGCGACTAGGATGTGCCAACTCAATCTGAAATTTAGTTTAAACTTTTAAAGCACCAGAGATATTTTGAATAGTTCAATAAAACCTTTCCCAAGAAGAGTCACCAATTTGTTAGGGATTTTTCTTGCAGGTTTTTAACATAGTGTGGATGCTTACTCTTTATATTTCCAATTTAACCTATGCAAGAGAAAGCCTAATTGCTGAGGACTAATTCCTCCTTAAACTTTGATATCCACAGGCTCAGGCGGGTGTACCTTCAAATGATTACTAATTTTTAGTATCTACTATAGTGGATTAGATCTTTTACTAGATTGCTAATTTCCTATTACTGTATCAAAAAATAAAAAACTATGCAAATGACTATAATCAATCTGATATAGATCTTAATAAGAAAAAAAATTAATTTAACAATAGAAAATAGTAATGTAATAAGGATTCTCATCCTTCTTCCTTTTGTAGTTCTCTGAACTTAGGAGGGTTAACCTAGTGATTCTCTCTTTAAGAAATCAGCAAACTGAACTATATTCTTAATATAATTTCTTAAAACACATATATTCTTTGAAACTGAAGTATAGAAGATTGATTTTATTTAAATATTGGATGAGGATCAACTACTTTCCAAACCCTAAACTAGTGCTTAAGCCTTGGGCAAAGAGTCAATATCAAATGCAAATCCACAATAAACAGATTAATGTAAATACATGCAATTTAGATAGAATTCCTTACAGACCATCCTTTCACTCCCACACCCCCGTTATCAGATCCTAATACTAATTCTTAGCTCTCTCAGATCACTTGTAAGAATTATTCCTTCCTTGAAAGAACTCACAAGCAAGTGCACAATTACCTTATAATTGGTATATCTAAAATGCCTTGCAAATCAAGCATACAAGAGCTAGAATAGAAATATAAAGAGATAACACAAGATATAGAAAATAAACTCGAATATATTTTATTAATATTGGTACTACTTCAAATACATTTAATAGACAATAAGCACAAAACACAGACAAAATTGAACAGTCTGGCTTGTAATTATATTTCGCCTCTCATCCTCATCTTTTACAAAATGATACAAATGCTATATATATAGTCTAAACCATCTTGGAATACTTAAAAATTAAGGATGCAACAAGCTTCAGATTGTTTAATACCTAACCCTAAAATCTAGAAGAAGACAAAAAATAATAAGACTCCGAGCAGTGGAAGGACAAAATAGGAATAGAATCAAATTAGATCTTTTGAAATCTCATGCTAGTTGGCACCTTTGTCTGAATATATTCTGGATAGCCTCCAATAGTTATTGTGATATTTAGTGACCGCCATTACATGCTAACATACACTAATCTTTCAGATGACTAACCTCCCTATGCTCAAAGATCAGGTGCTTGGTGTCCTACTCTTCATCCATGTGTCAAGGTCAGTTGTCGCAGGCTTCTTTTCTTGGGCTTTGTAAGAACATACCATGCTGCTACATCTTCCTCTGCAAGACAACTAAAGCTTTGAATTCTTTCTAGTTGTGCCTTTTGCCTCTCCCATCTAGCATCTATTATGATTTTAACATCTATCACAAATTTGTTGAAATATGTCTCGACCTTAAATGCCTCATCCAAGGTTTTATTAAACCCAGGGATAACTTTAAGGAACCCCCCCCCTCCCAAAATTTATAAAATTGTGGCGAATCACATGTCATTTGGGTGAAAAAAAAATTAATAGTGTTGGCGAATTATGCGTCAATCAATGGATATTTGGTG
>MU226321.1:532337-610703 GCA_018584345.1 Thuja plicata
AATTAATTATTTAAACAATGAAATTGCTTTTTAATAATTAGAGGACTATAGCCATTTTAATTAAATTAAATAGGCTAGGGGAATGGGTTAATTGCAAGTGGGTATTGATTTAGGGATTTATTTAATTCCTTTATAATTAAATACTATAGCCATGTTCAATTTTGATTTGATTTGATTGGTCGAAATTGATTTGAATTGTATGGCTATAATAGTTAACATAAATCAGTGATAAAAATCACCTAGGATATTAAATTGATTCAAAGAATTATGCCAAGTAGTAACAGGGTCGTTTGGACATAAATCAAGGGTATGATCACACTTAGGGAAAATAGGGTCCATAGTTGTGACAGACCAAATTCAGGTGGTTACAGTGCATACTAAAAAATTTTTTCACCCTATCAGGTCGAGGGGATTTACAATCACCCTCAAACATGCACACTGCAAGAGTTCTCTAGCTCTTACTTCACATCATAAAATGAGCGATGCCATATATAAATACATAACAATGTCAAGCCCTAGTGAATGTGGGACAAAAAGGTTAAAACCTCCTTCCTGAACAGCTTATGCAGCCTTATCCTCTCAAAGCACCACTCCACAAAACCACGTGAAGCTCCTTAGAAGGATTCCACGTAGCCTCCCATTTGTGTTTTTCACATCACAAAAAGTTCACTTTCCTTGTCCATGACTCCATGTTTTTATGCACTCTATCAAATTGTTAACGTGCCTTGTCTGTTGCTGCATGCACATGCTTCTATTTACCATGTGCAACCCTTTGAACTACCTGTGCTAGCCCTCCCTGACATTTGGCATAGCCTCTGAGAGCATGTGCAGCTCTTGAGAGCATGCAAGGTTGTGCCATATGGCTTTTAGCTGCCAATTACATTTGCATGAAAGTTCTAAAGTCTATTTTTTACACCATGTTGTGCGACATTATTTTAACATATGTGCAGTCCTCCTTTGTCCATTGTGCAGGCTCTTTGGGAAAGCCCACACTTGCCAAAGTTTTCTTTTTTTGTATTGCTTCTATTTGCACTCACAGCCTCCTTGGTGACCATGTGCAGGCTAAAGGATTACTGGCATTAAACCTTCCAATTGCATTAACATGAAAGTTTTAAAATTCTACATTCATCAAAACCTGTGCAGCTTTTGCTTCAAACATGAACAACCTCCCTTTCTTCATAACCTGCACGCAGCCATGGATGGCACACTCTATGTTGAAGCTCCCCAATTTAGCACATACCTAGAGATATTTGCAAGGTTGTGTAAGTTGGCACTACACCTACCAATTTGCATTTGCATGAAAGTCTCGAAACCTTTTCACCAAAACATCCATGCACAGTGCACATTGACCAAGTGCACTTCTTTGAAATTTCAAAACTCTCTCCACCATATGAGACGCTACATACATTTTCATCAAACTTGAAACCACCTTCAAGCTCATGTTTAGCAATCAGCCAGTATGTTTCCAGAGAAGGATCTTCCATTCTCGCCAATACATGTTTTCTTTCTTCATCCAGCATAGCAATTGCCACTCTCCAATAAATAAGACTTTTCTTTTGATTGAATGCAAAGCACATTGGGCATTCCAATATGTCTTCTTGTATTGAAATCATTAAATGATTCAAATAATCTAATTTTTATTATTTTCGAAATTGACTCTATTTTTGATAAGTTGTCAGGTCCAAAAATTCTTGGACTAGAATAGATTTTTTACTTCTAACTAACTTGATAACAACTTTGAACATGTTTGGAGTTAAATCCACTGACTGAACCATCATCTTGAACCACCTTCAAAACCTCTGTATTTTGACCTAAAAGTGACAAGTGGCCTCTAGAAAGGGATTTAAAAATTGATCAGATGACTTCTTGAAGCTGTGAGAACTAGAAAACCTACTCATCTCCAACATCAAAGTATGCTCGCCAATTGGATTGGCTTGAAAACATTAGGGCTGCAAGATGATAATATTCAAAATGAGCCATTTTATTTATTCTACAACTGGACATGTCAAAACACATGCAAACCCTTCCAAAATGCAACTTAGGAAAATATTAAATCAAATCCTGAGAACTCATCATTTGTAAAATTGATTCATTAAAGCATATTGAGCATGTCCTTTAAAGGATGTTGTCTGATTCAACTCCATGTGTAAGATATTAATGATCAAAATTGGTCATTCTAAAACATAGTATAAATGCAGATGCAAAACTGCATAGATTTCTTTTGCATCTGACCTTGTAAACATAGAAAACTAACTGTTGAGACTCCACCATTGATCTTGGTAAAACATTTAGAAACAAGGAGTATCAAGAATCAAATAACATCTCAAAACAACTATTTGATGCAAAATTACAATCCTCTGAAAGAGGTTGTTCTACAAAGTTAATTCTATCAACACTGGGAATCTGTATAAATTGCTTTAGATTTGACTTCACATTGTTGGAAATAATGGAATGGTGTGTATTGAGAGGGGAGGGGTGAATCAGTACCCTTAAAACTTTTTTTCAATTAACCTTTATCCTTTATGTAATCAATTCCTTGTATTACTGACCATATCTATTATTCTATCTTTATGCATTTAATATCAATTCATAAACATAATTTGAATGTAAACATTCATAGAAACATTCATGAAATATATTGACACATGATGCAAGATTTGGTAACACAGAAAACCCTTGTTAGAAGGTAAAAATGCGGTGGGGATGAAACCCACAAAACTTTACTATCTGCAGAATGGAAGGGGTCACTTAAGGCTTACAAGTTTGATCACTTCTCATGATCTTACCCTGTTAGGAGTAACATGTTTAGACTGGTTAAGGTCTACACTATTAAGAGCTTTAGCAACACTATTTAGTGTGCACTTGGTTAAGAGGTTTACAAAAGGATTGTTAAATCCACCTTCTCAAAGGATTTCTTCTATTTTCTACACTTGTTAGAATGTAGTAAAAAATACTTATTGACCTGAGTATATGCAATCTAGAATTGTTGAATACAGATCTATTAAAATTCACATGTATATTTATCACCTATAGTGATTGATCAATACCTCTGTTCTTCTCGGTGTCCTTGAATCTAGTTCTTGATAACCTATTTCATCTTTTGTTGTCCTTCTTGAAACTCTTAGTATGATCCATATATGTGCTCCTTAGCTATAATCATTTTCACATCATCTTGTTCCATTGATTTCACATTTATTTATACATTAGATTGACCTAAATAAGTTTCACGCATTACAAAGATAACTCTATGATCAAAGGTTTACAACTTGACCTTGATCTCCTAGTTTACATGTTTACAATCAGTTAGACTAATTAAAACAATTAAAATTACATTTCTTTTCCCTCAATAAATGGTTTTAAAGATTTTCTTTAAATCTAAATTATAAACTTAAGTGTTTTATCCGACGTGGAAGTCATATCCACATTGCTTGGGATATAATTGTCTCTTGGTAGAATGGTGATTGGGTTTCTCTTTAGTCTCTCTATCGGTGTTCACTGTAAACTATTCTGTCGGGTTCCTTTGTTGTCTTCTCAGCCAGTTTACACTATTGGCCATTCTATTAGGATACATTGTAAACTTCTGTCAGGTTCCTCTGTGAAGTATGTTGTCGATTTACACAGTGATCTGTCTGTCGGGTTCCTCTATCAGGTTCCTCTGTACTTAACATTTTTGATGACCTCCCTTTACTATTGTGTTGGGTTGCATTGAAATCCTATCTTTTGGTGATCATTGTATTGATGGTTTAATACTATTCTCCTTTTCATACTAATGGCAAAATATGTCATCAATCTCCCCCTTTGACATTAGTATCAAAAACTGATATGTACAAAACTAAAATGTTTAGTATATACACCATGTGTTCACCTCATCAATATGACTCCCCCTATGTGTATGCCTTAGTATAGTTTATGTACATGTATATATACTTTCCTTTATACTATTTCCTCCTTTTCCATTATTTCCCCATTGTACCTTATCAATTCTGCAATTATTTTCTCTGTCACATATTATTTCCCCCTTTTTTGATAATAAGGACAAAGGTGTCATACTTACAGTTTGTCAAAAATATGGGAATGGGAGTTTTGCATGTCTTCCATCATTTTCTCCCACTTCTCTTTAAGGTGTTCAAGGGTCATGATCTCCAGTTTGATCCTCGCATGCATATTGTTAGCACTTTTTCTTGTACAATCACAATATAGCTTATCAAGCTTGACTCTTAGATTCTCAATTCTTGATTCATATAGGGAAAAGGCTAAGTAAAAAGTATGTAATCCTTCTACACTTTGAGATCCACAAACTCAGGCGGGTGCACCTTAAACAAGTTACTACCTAATAGTAAACTTATCAATGGATTGGGGTTTACATTGATTCTCCAATTATCACTTACTGCATCAACTGATGAAACACATTATAGATGGTTGTAATAAACTTGATATAGGACATAACAATCCAAAATAAAATCATGATAATAGAGGATGACAGTGAAAAAAGGATTTTCATCCTTCTTCTTTTTAAATTTCTTGGACTTAGGAAGGCTAACCTTATGATTCACTCTTCAAGGAATCAGTAAAATGAACTGTACCTTTTTAATACAATCAAACATGAATATTCTCAGTAACATAAATGTAAAGGTTAATTTTATTTATGATTGATGATGAGAACTACTTATCAAAACTTAGATCTGTGCCTAATCCTGGGAAAGGATTCCAATGAGATGTAAATCCATAGAAAATCAATTAATAAGAACACAAATAAAATCAAAGATAGAGTGCCTTACAAACTATCCTCTCATTCTCACATCCATGTATCAAATTTTCTTACTAATACCTAGCCCTCTAGAATTACTCACAAGACTGACTCCCTCCTTGAAGGAAACTCACAAGTAATTGCACAGTTACTTTATAACTAGTATGTTTAAGATGCAGCCTTACAAACTAAACATACAAGAGCATGAACAAAAGTACAAAAAGAAACCATAGATCTGAAAAAAGAGATTCCACTATATTTTATTAATATCCTTCTACTTCAATACATTCAGACAGACCAAAGCTTGAAAAAACTAAACAAAATATCAAGTTTGTTTTGCAGTTGTAAATTCACCATCCTTCATAATATCTTGTTACTTGTTATATATAGGAAGCATTAGCCATCTTGTAATCCTTAAGAATCAAGGATGCAACAAGCTTCAGATGGCTAAGATAACCCTAACTACTACTAGAAGACAAAATTTACAGTTAGACCTCTAAATAGTGGGAAGACAAAATTTGTTGACAATCAAATTTGATCTTCATTATTTAATAGCTGTCACCTTTTTCTGTTGATATTCTGGATAACTTCATGTAGTTGTAACGAGACCTAGTGACCACCATTTCAGGATAACTTGCACTAGTTTTTAAGATAATTATCCTCCCTGTGCTCAAAGATCAGGTGCTAGGTGTCCTCTTTACTCTTCATCTAAAATATCCAAGTCAATTGTTGTAGCTTTCTTCTTCTTGGGTTTGGTGAGAATATCCCATGTTGTTACCTCCGCCTCTGTAGGCCAATTGAGGTTCTTAGTGTCCTAAATTTGTGTCTTTTTCTGCTCCCATCTATCATCCTTCCATACTTCTATTGGCTTGATCTAATCATCCTCCCCCTTTATTGGAGGAATGAACCTATTATACTCAGGGCCAAACATATTAATTCTGGCCTCTATTTGATTTACCTTGCCTTTGAAGAAAGACAGGGTAGCACTAATCTAATCTATCTCTTCTCCCACTTGGTACACAATCTTAGGGAGGTCTTCTCTAAGAGGCTGCAAGGATTCTAACCTTTCAAAAAGTTGGGTCCTTACTGACCATGTTGCAAAATACGGATTTAAAGTTGACACATAATTATTTTCCTCCACTTGTAGGCCAGGCAATTTTCTATATGCATTATGTACTGAGTCAACTTTGTCCTTCAAGATAATGATCCTATGTTGTAAAATTTGCATCAGGGCTTCCAAGATAACCTTGTTATGCTCTATGATTGATTGTTCTATTTCTGTGACATCCCTTGCTTCCTCAATTTGAGTTTCTACATCTGCAACCCACTTGGGTGAGGCAGACACTACCTCAGGCATTTCTTCTAGCTTTTTAGTCAATTCAGCCACAATTTTTTCTAGTGCATTGATCTTTATCTGGGGTTTCCATAGGCTCTGTAATCAATTCATCTTGTTTGAGCATTCACAGCTGAAATTTTTATTGAAACCATTCTTAAAATTTTAAATTTAAACCGTAGATCTTAATAGCGTCCCGTCTATCATGTGGCTCTCATCACTTTATGAAAACCACTATTCATCTTGGACACATGTCAGCACAACTTGATTGCTTAAGCATTAGATCTTATGCATCTCCACCATAAGCCTTTAAGTTAGCTATCTGATTTTTTCTAACCTGACCACCAGTTACTTTACCCTAGACTTTACTAACTGTGGATATAACTTTATCAGAGAAGCCACATGTCAACACCACTTAATGGCTTATACGATGGATCTTCCTCATCTTTACCTTAAGTCGTTAAGTGAGCCGTTGGATCCTTTTCAAACTGCATCCTCTTTATCTTATCTTTGTGTTGTACTGGGCCCACCAACTACCACACATCAACATGACTTAATCGCTTACTGTATATCTCAATCACTTTATCACCCAGCGTTTAATTCAACCATCAGATCAGCCTTTAAATGTTGAACCTTTAACTCCTTTCTTATGACCTCAGCTAGACCCATTGGGACACATGGCATCATGACTTAATGGCTTGAATGCTAGATTACATGCATCTTAATATTAAGCTATCAAGTCATCTGTTTGATCCTTTTAGAATTTTTAGCACTTTAATCTATAGTCAACTTCATGTTAGGGGAGCCCACGTCATCTCTAGGACATGTGTAAGCACGGCTTAATGGCTTGAAAGATATATCTTTTGTATCTTTGGATGAAGTCATTAAGTCCACCATTGGATTAAATAGAATCTGACTACAATTTATCAAACACCTTTTCACAAATCTTAGGCCCGCCAAGACACATGGTGTCACCGCTTAATGACTTACATGTTAGATTGTGTGCATCTTGATCATAAGCAATTAAGTAAACTATTGGATCAAAACAAAATTGAACAACACGTGATCTTAAATAAAAGACTTGTGGGCTTTCAAACTTAGAGATTATTAAAGTGCTAAAGACTTAGGATAAATTGAATGTGGCACCGTTTAAAAAGAACACATGGGTTATGGTCACTTAAGTGAATGAATAAAGTAACATAAAATTAGAACAAGCCATGAACACTTAGGTTTTTTTTTAACAGGTTATGACCCTAGACTTAGGATTTTCACAATTTCCACCATTTCAAAGCTTGGACATGACAATTTACAGGGAATTTTGGCATTACCCTGGACAAGACTTGACGCTTTTAGGAAAATTCACACTCGGAACCCAAAATAAAAGTAGATACACTCAAAAAATAGATATATATCCAATAGTGGCTCTCTCTGAGGATGCTTGAATGCAATTTTATAGAAAGAATAACAAATCTTTGGGAAAGTAGACCACAACTACACTAACCTATTATTGAAAGCAAACACACAACACAACTGAAAGGAAATGAAATGAACTATACAAGCACAAAAAATATTTACAAAAGGCCCAAAGCCCCAAAACTGGAATTAGCTCTTACCTCTTTCATACATCTGATTCTCATCTCCATAGATCAAAGGCAAACTAAAATTATTTCTTGCATCAGCAAGATAAAAAATGTTGCCATGAATCTTCAGCATATCAAACAAGAATCAAGTAGCAAACTCACCACCAATTGGCAAAATCAAGTCATCAAACCACTATGAATGTTGATCACTATGTGACACTATAATATCACACCCTTTACTATCACTGACTTGCTAAAAAAAGAAACATTCCAGCTCACTCTCATGGCTAGAAACATCAATATGTTGAACATTAGATTGCACCAAAGAACAAGCTTCTTTTGTAACAACACTTTGCAAACTAAAATGGAACATATCGAAAAAAAAATTTGACTGCAGAAATTTAGAGGTAGCTTGCTGATCAAAAATCTTATCAGCATCTTTTAAACATGGAAAAGCATTGTCAGTCAATGGTTTTTTAATCACTTGCAAATCTGAGAAAACACATTCAAACTTGTCACTTTCTTCAGCATCATGGGGTGTATAAGAATTAATGACACTAGACTCATGAAAATCTGAATCCATAGCAGCACATAAATCTTCATACTCGTCATATATGACAACATCAAATTTATCACAATCATATGTGCTTTCAACTTGCATATTATATGCCTCAAAAGTAGGACAAAGAAACTTGGCATATGTTTCACATTTCATGCCCTCACTAATATCCTCTTTATCAAAACATATATCCATTGGGCATGAAATTATAGAGTCATATTTAGAAGCATACCTCTGAAAATCAGCATCTAAGAGTTCTGAAATTTTCTCACTGCTTAGTGGCATTGGACGTCATAATCAATTTCTTTGGCCTCTTGCTTAGTGCTATAAACTTTTTGCTCATTAGAAACAAGAATTGAGACTTCTTGACTTGTATTGTTTTGTGCAAAGGAATAACTACAACAACTTACATCCGCATCATAATCATCTTCTTGCTATTCACACAAAAATTCTTCAAACTGGAAAAATAAATTTGCATTGTTATGCTAAAAAGGGAAAAAATATACAAATTCAATGGAGCCATTTTCAGTTACAAGATCATCTTCATCATCTTGATGTTCATAGATTTCATTATCAGCATCATAATCAACACTTTCAGCATGAGTATACTTGGCATCATCTACATAACTAGATTCATATTCAGCATCCTTAGCATTTTCAGATTTTGATTTCTCAATCAAATCTATCCATGCTATGGTATGTTCAATCTCTTCTTCTCTAAGAGATGCTGACCAACTGACTAATTCAGTAATGTTAAGCTCTACGAACATTTAAACATATGTTGACTCTTGAAAACACCCATTGGAAGCTCATTATAAGCTTCATGAAACTTCTTATAAAACAAAAGTGTTGATTCTTATTTTCTCTCTCCTATCTTACATCTTAAAATTAACATTCATTTTTGTTGGATTCTTTGATTTATCAATGAAATATCCTTTTTTTCTATTAACATTTTGAAGATCTTTCTCATAAACTTCAGTTCTAGAAAACACCTTGATCCATGAAGGCTGGAATTTCCATTTTTATCACTTATTTAAAAACACATCATTTTCTATCACAAATTTCTATCTGACTTTATGCAACCATTAACTTCACATAACCACATCATACTTTTGATTTTGAAAATTGAAACTTCAACCAAGAAGTGTGACAAACTTCAAAACTATTTTCCCTTGTTCTTAGTGACTTAATCACCTATTAAGGGACTTCTCTTTCTTATAAAAAATAGAGGATTACTTGGACAAGAACTACAACTACTGTTATTTTTACTTCTTGATGGGAAACATGGTCAATCTAGAGCTTCTTTTGTAGCTCCATCCGGTCCTTTTTCATAGAGTCACCACCTCCTTGCAGAGGACAAATATCAAACAGCAAGAGCTATTTGGAAATCACTTTTAATTCTGGAAACTCATTCTAACCAGCAAAGTTGCATAATATTTTTTATTCGCTGCAAATATAAAACACTTTCCAGGTTATTCTCTCTCAAAGATCTGAAACAAATTTCAGATTCCTTTTCTAACTCTCTTTCTTAAAATCAGATTCAGATATTGATTTAGCCAAGAAAGGAAACAAACATCTTAAACTTCAAATAACAACTGATAATCACAAATTTTCACTGGCACAAAATAACTAGGATTCTCCAAGTTCAAACAGAGTCGCCACCCACAACAAGTATGAGATTAAAATTCACAAACTGGTCCAGAAATGGACAATAAATAGTTAGTCATTATAGACTTTACAAACATCCACTTCTCCCCAACACAATCGCTATTTTTTTACTACGATTTGGATGGGAAAACTCAACTGTAACTTAATTCAACTTTACAATACCAGAGATTGTCTAAAAGTTCAACAATATTTTCTAATCTCTAATCCCCAATAGAGTCACCAATTTGATAGCATTTTTCTTGTAGACTCACAATATAGCTTATCAATTGACTCTTAGATTCCCAATTCTTGATTCATATAGGGAAAAGGCTAATTAACAAGAATGTAATCCTTCTACACTTTGAGATCCACAAACTCAGGTGGGTGCACCTTATACAAGTTACTGCCTAACAGTACACTTATCAATGGATTGGGGTTTACACTGATTCTCCAATTATCACTTACTACATCAATTGATGAAACACATTAAAGATGGTTGTAGTCAACTTGATACAGTACTTAGCAAGCCAAAATATAATCATGATAATAGCAGACGACAGTGAAACAAGAATTTTCATCCTTCTTCTTTTTAAAGTTCTTGGACTTAGGAAGGCTAACCTTATGATTCACTCTTCAAGGAATCAGTAAAATGAATTGTACCTTTTGAATACAATCAAACATGAATATTCTCAGTAACATAAATATAAAGATTAATTTGATTTATGATTGATGATGAGAACTACTTATCAGAGCTTAGACCAGTGCCTAATCCTAAGCAAGGAGTCCAATGAGATGTAAATCCATAGAAAATCAATTAATAAGAACACAAATAAAATCCTAGATAGAGTGCCTTACAAACTATCCTCTCATTCTCACATCCATGTATCAAATTTTCATACTAATACCTAGCCCTCTGGAATTACTCACAAGACTAACTCCCTCCTTCAAGGAAACTCACAAGTAATTGCACAATTACTTTATAACCAGTATGTTTAAGATGTCTTACAAACTAAACATACAAGAGCATGAACAAAAGTACAAAAAGACACCATAGATCTAAAAAAAGAGATTCCACTATATTTTATTAATATCATTCTGCTTCAATACATTCAGACAGACCAAAGCTTGAAAAAAATAAACAAAATATCAAGTCTGCTTTGCAGTTGTAAATTCACCATCCTTTACAATATCTTGTTACTTACTATATATAGGAGGCATTAGCCATCTTGGAATCCTTAAGAATCAAGGATGCAACAAGCTTCAGATGGCTAAGCTAACCCTAACTACTATTAGAAGACAAAATTTATAGTTAGACCTCTAAACAGTGGGAAGATAAAATTTATTGACAATCAAATTTGATCTTCATTCTTCAATAGTTGACACCTTTGTCTGTTGATATTTTGGATAACTTCATGTAGTTGTAACAAGAACTAGTGACCACCATTTTAGGCTAACTTACACTAGTCTTTAAGATAATTATCCTCCCCATGCTCAAAGATCAGGTGTCAGGAGTCCTCTTTACTCTTCATTTAAAATATCCAAGGCAATTGTTGCGGCCTTATTCTTCTTTGGTTTGGTGAGAATATCCCATGTTGTTACCTCTGCCTCTGTAGGATAAATGAAGCTCTAAATGTTTTGAATTTTTCTTTTTCCACTCCCATCTGGCATCTTTTTATACTTCTATTGGCTTGATCTGATCATCCTCCCCCTTTATTGGAGGAATGAACCTATTATACTCAGGGCCAAACATATTAATTTTGGCTTCTATCTGATTTACCTTACCTTTGAGTAAAGATAGGGTAGCACTAATCTGATCTATTTCTTCTCCCACTTGGCACACAATCTCAGGGAGGTCTTCTCTAAGAGGTTGCAAGGATGCTAACCTTTCAAAAATTTGGGTCCTTATTGACCATGTTGCAAAATAAGGATTTAAATTTGACACATAATTATTTGCCTCCACTTGTAGGCCAAGCAATTTTCTATATGCATTATGCACTGAGTCAACTTTGTCATTCAGAACATTGATCCTATGCTATAAAATCTGCATCAGGGCTTCCAAGATAACCTTGTTATTCTATGTGATTTCTCACTCTATTTCTATGACAGCCCTTGCTTCCTCAGTTTGAGTTTCTGCTTCTGCAACCCGCTTGGTTGAGGTAGGCACTACCTCAGGCATTTCTTCTAGCTTTTTAGTCAATTCAGCCACAAGTTTTTCTAGTGCATTGATATTTATTTTGGGTGGCCACATGCTCTATAATCAATTCATCTTGTTTGAACATTCATAGTTCAACAGTTTGTTGAAATCATTCTTAAAATTTTAAATCTGAATTGTAGATCTTAACAGCATCCCATCTATTGTGTGGCTCTCACCACTTTACAAAAACCACTATTCATCTTGAAAATGTGTCAGCACGACTTGATCACTTAAGCATTAGATCTTGTGCATCTCCACCATGAGGCTTTAAGTTAGCCATCTGATTTATTCTAACTTGACCACCAGTTACTTTACCCCAGACTTTACTAGCTACAGATATATATTTATCAGAGAAGCCACACGTCAACACCACTTAATCACTTATATGCTAGATCTTCCTCATCTTTACCTTAAGTATTTAAGTGAGCTGTTGGATCCTTTTCAAACTACATCCTCTTTATCTTATCATTGTGTTGTACTGGGCCTGTCGACTGCCACATGTCAACATGACTTAATCACTTATATTGTAGATCTCAATCACTTTATCACCCAGCATTTAAGTCAACTGTCAGATCATCCTTTAAATTTTGAACCTTTAACTCCTTTCTTACAACCTTAGCCAAACCCACTAGGACACATGGCATCATGACTTAATGGCTTATATGCTAGATTATGTGCATCTTAATATTAATCTATTAAGTCAGCCGTTGGATCCTTTTAGAATTGTCAACACTTTAATCTACGGTCAGCTTCATGTTAGGGGATCCCACATCATCTCCAGGACACGTGTAAGCATGAATTAATGGATTTAAAGCTAGATCTTATGCATCTTTGGATGAAGACATTAAGTCCATCATTGGATTAAAGGGAAACTGATTGTAGTTTATCAAACAGCTTGTCACAAATCTTGGGCCCGCCAAGACACATGGTGTCACCGCTTAATGACTTACATGTTAGATTGTGCACATCTTGATCATAAGCAATTAAGTGAACCGTTGGATCAAAACAAAATTGCACGACACATGATCTTAAACAAAAGATTTTTAGGCTTTAAAACTTAGAGATTATCAAAGCGCTAAAGACTTAGGATAAATTGAATGCGGCCCTGTTAAAAAGAACACATGGGTTATGGTCACTTAAGTGAATGAATAAAGTAATGTGAAATTAGAAAAATCCAATGGCACTTAGGTTTTTTTAATAGGTTATGACCCTAGAATTAGAGTTTTCACAATTTCTACCATTTCAAAGCTTGGACATGAAACTTTACAGGGAATTTTGGCATTACCCTGGACAAGACTTGACACTTTTAGGAAAATTCACACTAGGAACCAAAAATAAAAATAGATACACTCAGAAACTAGATATATATCCAACACATATCATAAATTCTTTCAATCATAGACATTTCTAGGGTGGAAGTCAATGTACTTGTTGATGGCATATGTTGTTGGAGTAATGTAAGATTTGGTAGAAGTAGAGCTTGAAGCTCGGTTACCTCATCTCAGAATTTTTTTTCTGCCTCTAAAATCTCAAGTATCAACCTTTTAGCTTCCATATTCTTTTCATAATGCAACTTGATTGAATTTTCAATGGTTGTAAGAACTTGTGCACTAGCATTTAGATCTGCATGTATCTGTGCAATCTTCTCACTATTCTCCTTAGTGAATTGCTCTATTGTGCATAACTTATGAACTAAGACTATAGCTTCTGAAATGATTGGTTCTAATTCATTAAAAGGTTTAGATAGCTTTACCTTGTTCTTGGCCACTTCTTGGCTGATTTTATCTGCTAACTTGTATTGATACTTTTGTTGTGCACGTTCTTCAATTGCTTTCTCTGCATCTACATTCTATGATGTGATTTCTTCGGTAAGAATGGCTAGTTGATCAATTATAGGATCATTTTGACCAATGTCAGCATCAGGTACAATCTCCAGAAGTATTTCCTTGGTTTTCTTTAGTACCTAGCTGTCCTTTGTCTCCTTTTTGAGTTTATCTTGGATGGCTTTCCTTTTGCAAAGTTCTGCATACTTTGTGAGTGATTCTGGATCCAATATCCTTAGATTACATGTTGGTATTTAAATTATCTCATCCAATGTATCTGTGTTCTTATTATTTTTCTTCTTCTTCTTCTTCTTCTTTGGGAAGTGTAGTGGAGGTACCTATATGTAGTACCATAGCAAGTTCCTTTTCTTGGTCTGATGTACTAGATGAAGGCTTTGGTGGTGTTGTGCATTTTACCTGCTGATTAGTTTCTACCTATCAGTTTGGTGTGGACGTCTCCACATCAACCTTTTCTTTATCTGCAACATCTCCTTCGGTATCCTTAGGACTGGCATCACCTTGCTTCTCTACTTCACCTTTATCTTTCTTCTCTTCATTAGTTTCTTTCTATTCTCCATCTATTACATTTTGTTCATCAGTTGTGTTTTTAGGCTCCTCTTCACCCTTATCGTCAGGTATGCTTGCGTTATGCTTGGGTGACTTCTCCTTTTCTAAGATGATATTCATAGCTTGTATCAATAATGACATTTGGCCTAGTATGTTAACCTGTATAGCATTATTTGTTGTGTTTAGTTCCTTGTATTTCTTGGTGGCACTAGTGATATCCGCATTTTCCTTTACTTCATTGGTAGGATTTTTGGTGATATCTATAACTGTCACATCTAGGACTGTGACATTTGTTGTGTCTCCTAATGACTACAATATCTAAGGTATTTCATCTATTTCTTTACTATCTTCTATGTTCAATTCAACTAAATTGACACCCTCTGCATCATTTATAAGAATGTGCTCTGGGTTTGGTGTAGCCTAATTTTCTTCATTATGAGGATTTTTGGTGAGTGCTAATACTCTCTCAAGGATTGTATCCTTTTTAGGTACATTGAGTATTTTTCTCCAAGCATCCTCACTTTCCTTGTCAAGGTCAATCAAGTTTCCCTCTAGCACTTTGTAAGCTCTCAATTATGCTGAGAACTTCTTTGAGTGTAACTTCATCATTTCATCAATCTCTTCTATTTTGGACTCGGGGGGCATTACTGAAACAAGAGATCTTTCCCTTATCTATTTTTTAGAATTCAATGCAAATGTCCACCTTGCTGATAAGTTGTCATAAAGTTCTTATGGCATCATTTTACCAAATTATACGGGTACATATTTGAATGTGATCATTGCTTGAATCATTGCATCTTCAATATTTTTTTGATCATCGGGTGATAAGGTTAGCCATTTTCTAACAACATTAGTAGCTTGATCTATGTTGATCTCATAGTTAAGTGGGGCTAACCATTTTTTCCTCAGTAGAGCTGGTTTGATCAAGGTGGTATCGGTATCCACCATAAAAAAAATATCAACTTTATATTTTTCCACCGATTGTTCTAGTATCCTCATCCATTTTTGTATTATGTCCTTAAATCCAGTGAAGTATTCATCCATAACTGATGTAAAGTTGTCACCTAGTGACTTGATGAATTCACTGATTTGAATTGTCACTGGTCAGGTAGTATCCCAGTTGACATTACTGAAAGATGGGAAAAAGTCTTGGAAGTAGAAAAATATGCACATTAGGAGTGAACCAAACTTACATAAATTGGACTTTGCAAACCTAATTGTCCTCATGTTCTCCTCTAACTGCTTCATGAGAAGCTCGGATAAATCCAACTACAATCCCTTCTTTACAATCTTGTGAGCAATGTCTACTGCACCACATGCAATACTATTCATCCTACTGGCTTGGAATATATTGTATCCCAGCACACAAGCACCAAATTTTAGTTCTAGATCTTTGATGGAGTTTACCTTCAATCCTTTGTCATCCCATTCTGCAGATGTCATCTTCTCAATCTCAGGATGAGAAGGGTTTTTAAGTTCCTTGACCTTGTCAGTTATAGGATAAGCAGTCACAACGTGTATCACATCCCTGGTGATCATTTTTTTCTAATCCAGCCACATATTTTAATCATGCACTCTACTTAGCACTATCCTGATCCACTCGGTCTTAAACTCCTTTGGGAGCATTAGGATATTTGTTAGCCCTTTGACCTCTATGTGTTTATGCTCATCCTTGAGGGTTCCATCTGTGCAAATCTTCTTGTAAGCTTTCTCGACCTCAAGAGCTCCTATCTTAGCAATCTTGCAATGGATGTATGCCATGTCATCCTCTACGATAAAAACCCTAGGTGGAATGCCAGAGAATGCACCAGTTTCATCGAGTTGCGAGGCAACCTCTGGATAGAAATTGTAATGTGGCTCCTCACATGTGGTGTTCTTGATCAGTTTGACCTTGTTTTCCTTGGGGTTCTTGATCTTGGTGTCATGGGACGTGGTTTCCATGGTTTTTGAGAATTAGGGCTTTTTTGTAAAACAAATAGTGAGCTCAGTGATGTTACTTACTTAACCTTCTGTATTTTGTTGTAAATATGTTTGAATTTTGTGAAGGTTCTTATGATTCTGTCTACCTTTGGTCACTCTACTTTTCTCTTCTCTACTCTGCTCTTCTCTTGTAATTTGCATGGTGAACAATGAACTTGTTCGTTGCCTTTTTATAGATGATGCCCTAAGTGGTGTCATTAATGGTTCAACCACTTCTCAGTGTTCAAAGACTTTGTCACTTGGGGCACACAAAAACTTCATTCTCAGTGAGAACGCAATGCTCAGGGTATGTGTCAACTCATATTACTTTTCACATGTTTACCAATGGATCTTGGTATATAACCAAGACAACATTGTCATTTTGCATGATTACCGACAATGCTTGGTTTACAATAGCAACTAAGCTTTTGTATGTTAACCAAAGATTCTCGGTAAGTATTGACAACTTAGCTTTGTATGTACACCGGTGATTTTTGGTATGCATTGAGTGACGTGATTGAATTCACAAATTTATAACAAGTAATACCATATTGCATCTTTATTCATGCTAGTTTGGCATATAATCAATGTATAATGGAACTGATGTAAGATATAACTTGGTATAATGCAGTTCCATACTTACTTGTTCTTCTTAGGTGGGGTTGGTGATGTCACCATATCCATTAGATAAGGTGTCACCAATTGTATTGCTCGGTCCAGCATCATCAGTGTTTGTATATTTCCTCCACATTTTACTTCTCATTCTTCTGATATCTTCAATGGTGTTTCCATTGGCAAAAGTGCTTGTTTCTGTCACTCAGTCTCTACATTCTTTGCTTAGATGGTCGACCCTATGATAGTGTAAGCATGCCAGTCTGGGGTTAGTCCAACTTCTATAATTTCTTGTCCATTTCCTCATGCAGTTTTCAGCTATGTGACCATATCTTCCACATGTTGTGTAGTTTCCCATGTATTATAATCTCAAACATATGAGTTACTGACTCTTTTAAGTTGATAAGCATTTTCTTGATCTTTTGGCTTCTATGCTTTCTTTTTCTTCTTCCTGCATTCAAGAGATGTGTGCCCGTGCATTTTGCAAGAAGAACAATATTTTTCCATGTAGGTTTCCTTCTTTGGTTATATCACCTTAGATTTACATTCATATGCTTTATGTCCTTTCTTGTTACAGTTATAACAATTTCCTATGAATGTAGATGTGGATTTAGGAATACCTTCCATTTTGCTCCTACAAACATTTGATGTGTGGCCTGGTTTTCCATAGTGATTGCATGACTACTTCCTTGGTCTTCGATTTGTGTAGACATCTTTGTGATCAGCTTGGTATGGTGATTCTCCATGCTTGGTATATGGTGCAGGAGCACCTAAGGTTAGGAACATTTCTAGGTTATGAGGCATTTTCAGTTTGTAATGTGTTTTGTTCCACCATTCTTGTAATGATCGAGGTCAATCGGTGAACAAACACCATAGTTGCTTAGTATTTTTTTTATAGTTTAAGTGTATGTTGAGGTAGCTTATAAACCTCTAGAAATCAAACAAGGCTCTAGCAACCAAAATCAGTAAATAGGCACTAAGTTATATTGGTGCTTGGGAAACTCTGTTTCTCAGAAATGGTAATTGAGAATCTTGCTCCGGTATGTTGTGCGGAATGCTCGGTAATGTCTCTTGGGTTACACTTGGTACTTGAGGTTGTTGCTCAGTCATGTTACTTGGGGTTGCTTGAAGATTTTGGGTTTATTGACTGGCGCTCGGGTATTGAAGGCCAAGTTTGTTTTGATGCTCAGGACTGTTGCTTGGTTATGTCAGTTAACGGCCCAGGAAATGTGGGATGCGACGTTTCTGACCAGCTACGTCAACTGCAATGGCTCTCAATGTGTCATTTTTGTTTTTAATGGATAGTGACACCTATTCGAGTGATGGGAGGGTCATTTATGGCTCAACCATGCCTTCTATGCAAGGTGGTTGAAGTTGTTAAAGAGCATGAGATATTTTGGAGATATGTCTGAGAAACAAATATATAGTTGAAAGCTTTTTTAAGAGAGTATTAGTAGTGAGGAGGTATTGTAGAATATTGTACATGTAATATATTTTAGATTTCAATACAAAGAGTATTGTGTCTTTTCCTTCTGTAACTTGTTATGTGTCTTTTGTGTAGCATGTTCAGTTTAGTTTTTCATGTTGACCCACTCAGTTTAACTTGGAGGATGAATCTATCCTTATATATTCTATAGAATGAAGTAGCAACTTAATGGTGAGAACCAGTTTTAGAGCACTTGAGGTGAAGATATTAGTGACTTCCTCAAGCTAGGGTTTGATAATACCCTATAAGGTTCATTAAGAGGCCTTGAAGCAAAGTTAGGCTGACTCTCGGTAACAACTAGACCTTGGATCTACATCGAATTGGTATCAAAGTAAGTTAGAGAATTGGGCTTGTGTTGTTTGGGTGTGATTTTTGGAAGAGCCTTTAAATTCATCCAGCATGGTGTCCAATGTAGAGCTAGCAAGAGATGTCAAAGAGAAAAGAGAGGAGAACATACTCTTGAAGGAGAAGTTGGCCAAAATGGCATGAAAATTGGAAGAAGTGTAGCTTCAAACTATAGTAGTCAATGAACTAATGAGAGAAGCTAATGAGAAGGGTAAATTAATGGCCGAGGAGGACATGATCCTAGATCCAGACCTTGTGCTTCAAGAAGATCCATTCTTGAAAGCATTAAAGGCAATGAGTGGTAAGTCTTTAGAAGGTGTGCCTCCATTTAGTGGCAAGATGGATCCAAAATTAATCATGGAATGGATAGAAGGTCTTGAAAATCACTTTGATTGTGATAGTGTGATTGAAGCTCAGAAAGTTGGAATAACCAAGACAAGATTGAGAGGAACTACTCTCACTTGGTGGAAATTTGTCCAAGATGAAAGGGAAAAAGGAGGAAAGAACCCCATAAAAAGTTGGAAAGGTATGGTGGTTAAGATGAAGGAAAATTTCCTTCTTGATGATTATGAAGTGTAGTTGCACAAGAAAAGGCAGAATATGAGGCAAAAAGACTTAGAAGTTAGTGCCTATACAAAAGAATTTCATAAGCTATGCTTAAGGTCCCATGTGATGGAAGAAGAAATCCTAAAGGTGGAAAGATATCAGAATGGCCTCAAATGGAGTATTCAAGAAGAGATCAGTCTCTTTATCCCTAAGACTATACACCAATGCTATCAACTAGCTCTCAAGGTGGAAGAGAAGTTCAAGAAGAAGCAAGACTCAAAAAGTAGAGGCAGAGGAAGAGACAATAGAGGTCATAGAGGGGGATATGGAGGAAGGAATCCTGATGCTAAGAATCAAAGTGAGAAAAAACTCACAGAGACTCAAGGAGAATATGGTAAAACTAGAGGTGGTTACAACCAGGGTAGAGGTTCAAACAATAGTTCAAGAGGAAGAACTGATAATCAAGGAAGAGGATCGTACTTCTCTTCAATGAAGTGCTATAACTATCAGTAGTTTAGGAATCCTGCATTTCAATGTCCTGCAAAGATCTCTACTTCACAATGAGGAGAGAAAAGAGCTAACTATGTGCAAGAAGAGTCTTCTAGTAGAAAGACTGCATAAGTCTCCATAGGATCAGAGATAGGAGAGAATTTGATGGTTCGACGAGAACTCCTCAAAGAACCTATCAAGGAAGATCCAATCCAAAGGAGATCTTTGTTTCAATTCAATTGCAAGGTACTTGGTAAGGTCTGTAAAGTTATCATAGATTCAGGTTCTAGTGATAATATAGTTTCTGTAGAAGCTATTGAGAAGTTAAAATTGACAAGGATACCTCACACTAATCCTTATAGAGTTACTTGGTTGAATAAAGATCAACATGTAATAGTCAATGAACAAGCTTGGATAGAATTTTCCATAGGGAGGTATAAGGATAGAGTTTTGTGTGATGTCCTACCCATGGATGCATGTCATCTACTATTAGGTAGACCTTGGTAGTTTGACCGAGTTGCAGTACATGATGGAGTTAAGAACTCCCATTCTTTCAAGAAGGATGGAATAACTTTTAGGGTACAGTCAACCTTGGAAGAAGAGAAAGAAAAGAAAAGGGGTCCCGACCTACTGATGGGTAGTGATAAAGGATTCTTAAATACATTGGAAGAGGAAGATGGAGTAGGCTTTTCTTTGGTTTTAAAACCAAAAGGTGAAAAGGGGAACAAGACGAAAGAGTTACCTTTAGAGATCCAAAGGTTGTTAACTCAATACCAGGCTATAGTTAGTGATGGTCAACCAGCTACCCTACCACTTGGGAGATCTATTAGTCATCATATTTACTTTATCCCATGAGCCTCACTTCCTAACAAAGATTCTTATAAGATGACCCCACAGCAGAATGCAGAGATTTCTAACCAAATCTAGGAACTAGTTGACCAAGGGTTGATTAGAGAGAGCATAAGTCCTTGTGTTGTTCCCACCATCTTAGCCCCAAAGAAAGATGGTACTTAGAGGTTGTGTACCGATTCTAGGGCCATAAATAGGATAACTATCTGATATAGGTTTCCAATACCAAGTATAGAAGATTTGATGGATTGTCTTGGTGGAGCTAGATATTACTCCAAGATAGATCTTAAGAGTGGATACCATCAGATAAGAATTATATGGGGAGATGAGTGGAAGACTACTTTTAAGACTATCGAAGGACTGTATGAATGGCTTGTTATACCTTTTGGGTTGTCAAATTCCCAAGGCACATTTATGAGATTGATGAATGAGGTTTTAAAGGACTTCATTGGAAAATGGGTTGTAGTGTACCTAGATGACATCTTGGTGTTCAGAAAGACAAAAGAGGACCATCTTAGACATCTGCAAATGGTAATGCAAAGGTTGCATGAAGCGAAGTTGACAATCAACTTGGAAAAGAGTGATTTCATGAAGCAAGAGTTGGTGTATCTAGGTTTTGTTATCTTAGAAGGTAACTTGAATATAGATATCAGCAAGGTGGAAGCAATCTTGAATTGGCCTACACTGAAGTCAGGTACTGAAGTAAGAAACTTCCATGGTTTAGCACAGTTCTACCAAAATTTTATCAAATAGTTCAGTGAAATCAGTGCACCTATTTTAGATACCATCAAAGGAGGTATGAAAGCCAAGTTCCAATGGAATGAGTAGGATAATGAAGGATTTGAGCATCTGAAACAAAGGATAGCAACTCAATCAATATTGACACTTCCTAGTTTTGACAAATTGTTTACTATGGAGTGTGATGCTAGTAATATTGTTGTCGGTGTAGTTTTGAGTCAAGAAGGAAAGTCAGTAGCCTTTCATAGTGAGAAGCTTAGTGATGTAAATAAGAAGTATTCCTCATATGATTTGGAATTTTATGCATTAGTACAAGCACTCAGGAAATGGAGACTTTATTTCCTTCCCAAGGAATTTGTAGTCCTTACCGATAATCAGTTTTTGAGTTTTCTAAGTTCATAGGATAAACTAGGTCATAAGCATATGAAATGGGTAGAATACATCCAAGCCTATACCTTCACCATAAAGCATAAGAAGGGAGTAAAAAACAAGGTAGAAAATGAATTGAGTAGAAGGTTACTCACAGTGAAAGAAGTTCAGCTAAGGAGCATTGGCATTGAAAGCTTCGAAGATTTGTATCCAGTAAATGAAGGCTTTGCAGCAGCATACAAGGTATGTCAAGATTATCAAAATCATTTTCATAGTGAGTATTCAAAGTATACTCTTCAAGAAGGTATTCTATTTAAGGTAGGACAATGTTTTGTACCAAGAGGTTCCATGATGGAGATCCTAGTACAAGAAAAGCATAATGGTTCCTTAAGTGGACATTTTGGGTTGAATAAGACTCTAGAATTGGTCAAGAGGTATTACTATTGTTCAAGAATGAATTGGGACTTCCAAAAGTATGTAGAGACTTGTATGGTTTATCAAAAAGAAAAAGGGACTTCATCCAATGTAGGATTGTATCAACCCCTTCCTATCCCAAATAGACCATAGGAATGCCTAAGTATGGATTTTGTAGTTGGGCTAACAAAGACCAAGCAGTGAATGGACAACATATTTGTGATTGTTGATAGGTTTAGAAAGATGGCTCACTTTGTGCCATGCAAGACCACACATGATGCATGTTACATAGAAAATTTGTTCTTTAAAGAAGCAGTAAGGATATATGGATTACCTTTGAGTATTGTATTAGATAGATACTCCAATTTTATGAGTCATTTAAGGAAAAGCTTGGTACTAATCTTTCCTTTAGCTCAGCATATTGTTCACAGACCGATGGTCAGAATGAAGTGGTGAATTGAAGCTTAGGAAATCTTTTGAGATGACTCACCAAAGAGTATGGACAATCATGGGATTAGTTACTTGCTCAAGCAGAATTTGCATACAATGACACAGTTAATAGATCCATTGGAAAGAGCCCTTTTGAAATAGTGTATAGGATTCATCCCAGGGGTATATGTGAATTGAGGGATCTTGGAAGCAATGTAGAGAGGAGTGGGTACATTGAATATTTTTCTCAATCCATGAAGGAGGTACATGACTCAGTCAAAGAAGCATTGATAAAGAGTATGACTCACACCAAGTAGAAGGCAGATGCAAGGAAAAGAGATATTCAATTTCAAATTAGAGACTTGGTCATGGTGTACCTAAACAAAGAAAGGTTCCAAAAAAGAATTTTGAGCAAACTTAAGATGAGGAGAATAGGCCCTTGTGCAATATTGGCAAAATATGGGTCCAATGCTTATAAATTTGATCTTCCTGCAGACATAGGATTATCTCCTATTTTCAATGTAGCAGATGGATATTTTGATCTCATAGCAGATATCGAGGATCTCAAAGCACTCAAACTTCCTATTACACTAAAACTAAAGGCATAAAAGACTCTAAATTCAAGAGTTTCCAATAAGACTAGGAAGCAGACCTATATGAAACATCTAGTCAAATGGAAAGGACAAGCTGATTTAGAGGCTACATGGGTGAAAGAAACCAATTTCAAGAAGTTAGGTATCCATCCTTACTTACTCCAATCACCTGGAAGTTGATTTCTTTCTACTTGGGGAGTATGGTGTAGTAGCACCTAAGGTTAGGAACATTTCTAGGCTAGGGGGAATTTTTAGTTTGTAAGGTGTTTTGTTCCACCATTCTTGTAATGACCGAGGTCAATCAGTGAACAAAAACCACAGTTGCTTAGTATTTGTTTTCTAGTTTATGTATGTGTTGAGGTATCTTATAAACCTCTGGAAATCCAAAAAGGCTCTAGCAACCAAAATCAGTAAACAGGCACTAAGTTATACCGGTGCTCGAGCAACTCTGTTGCTCGAAAATGCTACTCAGGAATCTTGCTCAGGTTACACTAGGTTGCTTGGGTATGCTGTGTGGAATGCTCATGAACGTCGCTCGGTAATGTCTCTTGGGTTACACTCAGTACTCGGGATTGTTTCTTAGTGTTGTTGCTTGGGGTTGCTTGGAGATTTTGGGTTTGTTGATTGACGTTTGGGTACCGAAGGCCAAGTTTCTTTTGACTCTCAGGACTATTGCTCGGCTATGTTAGTTAACGGCACAGGAAACACAGGATGTAACATTTCTGACCAGCTGGGTCAACTGCAATGGCTCTTAATGTGTCATTTTTTTTTTAATGGATAGTGACACCTATTCTAGTGATGGGAGGGTCATTTATGGCTCGACCATGCCTTCTGTGCAAGGTGGTTGAATTTTCTGAAGAGCACGAGATATTTTGGAGATATTTCTGAGAGATAGATATATAGTTGAAATCTTTTCTAAGAGAGTAGTGGTATTGAGGAGGTATTGTAGAATATTATACATGCAATAGATCTTATATTTTAATACAGAGTGTATTGTGGTTTTTCCTTCTGTAACCTGTTATGTGTCTTTTGTGTAGCATGTTCAGTTTAGTTTTTCATGTTGACCCAATCGGTTTAACTTAGAGGATGAATCTATCCTTATAGATTCTATAGCATCAAGTAGTAGCTTAATGGTGAGAACCAGGTCTAGAGCACTTGAGGTGAAAATCTTAGTGACTTCCTCAAGCTAGGGTTTTATAATACCCTATAAGGTCCATTAAGAGGACTTGAAGCAGAGTCATGCTGACTCTCAGTAACAACTAGACCTCAGATCTACATAAGTATACCCTAGTCTGATATTATTGTTGACTCTTCTTTGTCCATCCAGAAAATCATCCATCCTTTTTGTACCTTCTTCAACTCTTTTAATCATATCATTGTGCTATTTCTAAATTCTTACTTCATGCTTTAGTTTTTCATTTTCTTCTCTTAGCTCACCAATAGCTTCTATTTTTTCAATGAGTTCTTTGTTTATACAGTTTACCTCTTGACTGATAAGAATAATCTGATTGGTGATCTCATGATGATGTTCAGTAAGTCTTTGTATTTCTAACTCTCTCTCTTGTAGCTTTTCAATGACCTTCCTCATGTCAGCAATAGCTAATGTTTTTTCTTTCTCAGCTTGTCTAGCATTGTTCATGACATCAATCATTCTTACCATCTATGTCTCTTGACCAATTTGCAGTGAATCACTTGTCCAGCCTGATGTTGATTGATTTCAGTTAGACTTTTGGTGCTTCCTTCAGATGTGTTTGATGTATTGCTAGATGTAGATCCTGATGACTCTAATAAATATTGTATTTCTTCTTCATGATAGTCTATTTCATTAAAGTGAGATGCCATAACCTTTCTTTCATCCAGTAGTTCTCTCATCTTGACTCTAGATGCTTTGTATTTCTCATAGAAGATCTATATCTCTAGCTTCTGATTCTCAATACCTTTGTCTAGCTTATAAATTTCCATTGTATGATCTTTTCTCTTAAGTATTTAAACTTTTCCAAATAAGAGATCTAGCTCTGACACCAGTTGTTGGAAATAATGGAATGGTATGTACTAAGAGGGGAGGGGTGAATCAGTACCCTTATAACTTTTTGTCAATTAACCTTTATCATTTATGTAATCAATTCCTTGTATTACTGACCATATTTGTTATTCTATCTTTATGTATGTAATATCAATTTATAAACATAATTTGCATGTAAACCTTCATAGAAACATTCATGAAATTCATTGACACATGACACAAGATTTGGTAATGCATAAAACTCCTGTTAGAAGGTAAAAACTGCGGTGGGGATAAAACCCACAAAACTTCACTATCTGCAGAATGGAAGGGGTCGGTTAAGGCTTACAATTTTGATCACTTCTCATAGTATTACCCTTTTAGGAGTAACATGTTTAGATTGGTTAATTTCTACTATGTTAAGAGCTTTAGTAATACTATTTAGTGTGCACTCAGTTAAGAGGGTTACAAAAGTATTGTTAAATCCACCTTCTCAAAGGATTTCTTCTATTTGCTACACTTGTTAGAATGTAGTAAAAAATACTTATTGACATAAGTATATGCAATCTAGAATTGTTGAATACAAATCCATTAAAGTTCACATGTATATTTATCATTTATAGTGATTGATCAATACCTCTTTTCTGCTTGGTATCCTTGAATCTAGTTCTTGATAACCTATTTCATCTTTTGTTTTCCTTCTTCTTAAAACTCTTAGTCTGATCCATAGATATGATCCTTGGCTACAATCATCATCACATCATCTTGTTCTGATTGATTTCACATCTATTTATACATTAGATTGACCTAAATAAGTTTCACACATTACAAAGGTAACTCTATGATCAAAGGTTTACAACTTGACCTTGATCTCCTAGTTTGCATGTTTACAATCAATTAGACTGATTAAAACAATTACAATTACATTTCTTGTCCCTCAAGAAATGGTTTTAAAGATTTGTTTTAATTCTAAATATAAAACTTAAGTGTTTTATCTGACATGGAAGTCAGATCCACATTTCTCAGGATATAAATGTCTCTCAGTAGACTGTTTCTCGGGTTTCTCTTTATTTTGTCTATCGGTGTTCACTATAAACTATTATGTCAGGTTCCTCTGTGAAGTATGTTGACAGTTTACACAGTGATCTATCTGTCGGGCTCCTCTGTCAGGTTACTCTTTACTTAACATTTTTGGTGACCTCTCTTTACTACATTGTCAGGTTTCACTGAAATCCTATCTTTCGGTGATCATTGTACTGATGCTTCAAAACTTGTTTCCTTTGTATACTAATGGCAAAATATGTCATCACATAAACCTATTAAAAGAGACCCCTATGGTCTGAAATCTTGGATATAGATTCACTTTCACATAGAGAATACAAGCCTTCCATTAATTTACTTCGCTAATCAATTGGTTAACCGACATTAACCCTCAAATTCATTCTCTTACTAACCTTCTAAATTCAAAATCAATAACACTGCATAAACTTGATTTAGAATTGGCTGAGAAAACTGATTAGATGGATTGACCAAAGTCTAATAATATTCATGGAGGGACATTTCCATGTTTACAATGCAGGGGAACACTCAATTTATTATTAAATCCAACTAAGTTCCAATTGTGGGACCCTAAAGTAGGGTACTTTGTAATTCTGCAAATTACACTCAGAAAAATAGAATAATTTATAAATGGAAAGGCTACGGAAAACTTAACATATAAACTCACGGGGATCTAGAAATGGACATGGAGATTCAATTTCATGCCTACAACATCTTGGAACACTCCTTATGTCATATAGTTCAACTGGGCTCAAGATGAAGACCTCCAAAGTAGGCCACTTAGTAAAAACTGGAAACGTGCACAAGTGCAGATTTGGGTCAACACCTCCAAACAACTGTCTCCAAAACATACCCAATCTGACTTCTAAAATCTGCAACCCTCTACAACTACTTAATGAAAGTTTATGAACACAATTCCCAAGTGGTTTCTCATGAATATCTTCGGGTCTCTTTTTAATTGCACTCAAAGTAGGCCTTCTCCATAACTTTTTAGGGGCACTGACTTTTTCCTTAGAGAAATTTTCAACTTAATCACTCTAAATTTATCTAAAATTTTAGAGTTCCAGTAGTGGCTCTGATTGGGGACATGTTCCCCTATGGGAATGTAGAGGACTGATAATCTCGTGGTAGGGGAGACTAGTCAAAAATATCATACTACTTCTCTTCTCTTCAAAACCTGGGTCCTTATTTAAAACCAAACACCACACAACTAAAAGAAAAGCAATTGTACAAACATATACAAATTATCCACAAATGGCCCAAAGCCACAAAAACTGATATCAACCCTTACCTCTATCAAACATATGATTTTCATCTCCATGGATGAAAGGTAAATGACAATTGTCACTTTCGGCAACATGATCAAACATACTGCCAAATATCTTCAGCATATCATATAAAAAATAATCAGCATTTTCTCTGTCGTTCGGTGCTTGGAAATCACCAATGTACTGTAAGTGTTGATCACTATGTAACATAAATTTGTCACACTCTTTACATGGCTGGAATCAAACACATCTTGAACACTAGTTTGCACTATAAGATAAGTCTCATTTACAACAATGACTTGCAAACTAGGATGGAACATTTCCAAAAAAAATATTGACTGCATAAGACTGATTATTGATCACAACTTTTATCAGCATCTTCTAAACATAAAAAAATATTGTCAATCAGTGGCTCGCTTATTATTTGCAAATCTGAGAAAACACATTAAGATTTATCACTCTCTTCAGCATCATGGTCTATACAAGAACCCTTTACACTAAGCTCATTGAAATCCAAATCCATACCAGCATATGAATCTTCATACTCATCATATATGACACTATCAGATTCCTTACATTTATATGCATTATCATCTCGCAAAGTATCCAATCCAAGTATAGGAAAAGAATCAACATCACATGTATCACACTTCACACCCTTATTAATGTCATTGCTATCAAAACATATATCTATTGGGCATGAAATTCTAGAGTCACATTTAGAGGCATACCTCTGGAAATCAGTAGCTAAGAGTTCTGAAATTTTATCACTTCCTAGTGGGCATTGGATTTCATGTTCACCCTCTTTGGCCTCTTGCTCGATGCTGCAAATATCTTCCCCGTTGGAAACAAGGATTGAGACCTCTTGGATCATGTCATTTTGTGCAAAGGAATCACCATAGAAACTTTCATTAGCATCATAATCGTCCTCTTGTTGTTCACACAAAACTTCTTTAAACTGAAACAAGAAATTAGGATTATTATGTTGAGAAGAAGAAAAATCTACAGGCTTAATGGAAACATTTCCAACTATAAATTCATCTTCATAATCTTATTGTTCATTGACTTCATTTTTAGCACGATAACCATTAACATCAGCATAATCAGATTCAACATCATCATCATAACTAGATTCTGATTTTTCAATCCAATCTATCCATTGTTTAACATGTTCAATTTCTTCTTCTCTAAGGGATACAGACCAATTAACTGATTCAGACACACAAAGTTATAAAAACAAATCAATCCATGATAATTCTAGAAACTCAATGTATGCTATAAGCTCATCAACAACATTACAAAACCTTTCATTAAACAAATATACTGACTCTTTCTTCCTTTCTCCTACCCTTATTCATAAAATCAATAGGGCCTTCTTTGGGATGCTTTGTCTTCTCAATGCACTATCTCTATTAAATTTCTCAAGATCTACCTGATAAATTTCAGATCTAGAAAACATATCTTGATCCATTAAATTCAGAATCTCTATTTGAACCACTCACTTAACAATACATCTTATTCTATCACAAAAACTTCTATCCAAATTTATGCAATCATTAACTTCACATAACAAAAGCATACTTATGATTTGATAAATGAACTTTTAAAAATAAGAAGTATGACAAACTTAAGATCTACACGCCTTTGTTTAGTGGCTTCTTCACCTTACAAGGGACTTTTCTTTCTCATAATAACATGAGGATTACTTGGACAAGAATTGAAGCTGCTACTCTTATTTCTTTTTAACTGGAAATATGGCAGATTTAGAGCCTCTTTTGTATCTCCATCGGGTTCTTTTCACATAGAGTCGCCACCTCCTTGCAGAGAAAAAACTTCAAACAACAAAATCCATTTAGAAGTTACATTCAATTCTAGGTTTGTTCCAACTAGAAAAGCCGCACCATTTTCTTTATACTTGCTGCAAATAAAAAACACTTTCTAGGCTATCCTTACTTAGAGATCATAAACAAATTTAAGATTATATTTCTTGACTCTTTCTTACAATTAGATTCGGGGGTTGATTCAGCAAAGCAAGAAAACAACTATCTTAAACTTGTTGATCTTTACATTGAAACTTGCTGATGGTTACACAATTTTACACTGGTAAAAAACAACCAGGATTCACAGAGTCGCCACCTAGACAAATCTGGGATAAAATAAAATAATGATACTCGGATTTGATATGAACTTTAGAACACCAAAATTTCTTTTAAAAGTTCAACAAGATTTTGTACATCTCTCCCCAGCAGAGTCACCATTTTGTTAGATATTTTTCTTTCATAATCCTATATGTAGAATCAATGCTTGACTCTATGACTCCCAACTCGTGATTCTAACAAGTAAAACACTAACTAACAAGGATTTAATCATCCTTCACTTTGAGCTCCATAGACTCAGGTGGGTGTACCTCTTTTACTTTACTGCTTCACAATAAATCTTCCAGTGGATTAGTGTCTTTAAACACTGATATTCAATATTTGTACAAGACAAAATGTAAAATAAAGACTTGTTTAGTTTTAAAGATTGACAAGTAACCCTAACCCAGACCAGTTCCAAATCCTATAGTACAGATTCAATAAGATTGTATCTCAACCATACCAAATTAATAAAACTATCTGAAACCCAAATAAGATGCCTTACAACTTGCTCTCTGCAACTCAAATCTTAAAGCATCATATTCATATATAAGTTTTAAACCCCCTGAAATATGCTCATAGAAATTACGCTCCCCTTAGAAGTAACTTGAAAACATATATCAAAACTTGCCCTACAAGTCTATGAATTTAAAATGCCTTACAAACTAAATTCATAAGAATCCAAACATATATCTAAAGACAATAAAAAAATCAAGCAGGGATCCCAAATATATTTTTATTCATGAAGATAACTTCAATACATTCTATATCTTCTTAGACTGCTAAAATTCAAGAAAACAAAGTCTGGACCAGAACTGGCAATCCTGCCTTCATTGATCAAAAATTGACCGACCCCTCTACAATGAAGAAGAGAAATAGATATAGAAGGGGAAAAACAAATTTCAACCCTAACTGACACCTGTCTGCTTCCAACAAATCTCAGCCTGCACAATCTTTTCCTCTTAAAAATCTGATTTGGTTTTCTCCTTCAATCAAGTCCTCTTTAACAAACTTTACCCACTTTCCTTTGAAAGAAAACTCCCGTGAATGCCCCTTTTCAGTTTGAAATAATAAAAGATTTCAAGATACTATTAATGTTCAATGTTTTCCTACATCCCTTTGTGCAAGCTTAATACAATTGTTTGTGCAAATTTTGATTTTACTTGCACTTGAATACTTCTATTTATCCCTTTACAGGATTTGAAGATACAAAACTTAAGGCCCCGTTTGTTTCGTGGAATTGGAATTGAGTCAAAACCTTATTATCACAAAACCAGGTTTTGAAATCCCAGTTTTGCATCTTCCTGTTTTGAAAATCACGGACCCGACAACGAAATTAAACTCGGTTCATAATTTTCTAAAACCTGGATTTCATTTTGAATTCCACCTATTTGCCCGGAAGATGGTGCCGCCAATTTTAGGGCCTAAACCAGGTTTGCAACATAGAGTCCCAAACGATAAATTTCGGGAAAAAATGGAAGTCCCGCACCCAAAAAAATGGAAGTCCCGCACCCAATTCCTGCAAACAAATGGAACCTAATTGGTGGTGTTGCTGTATATAAGCATTACAAAATTTGCCTTCCCACCAATGTGGGATAATTTTCCACATTTGTTTCAAAGATTTCTTACATGTGCACGCTAAAATTATGTTTTTCTCTATCAAGTCAAAGACATTTACAAACAACCTCAAACATGTACGCTCCAAGGGCTCTTACTTCCCATGAACAAGTGAGTGTTTCCATATTTACATACATAGTAATACTGAGCCCCAGTAAATGTGGGACAAAAAGGTTAAAACCTCCTTGCTGAACAACTTGCGCAGCCTTATCCGCTCAAAGCACCACTCCACAAAACCACGTGCAGCTCTTTAGAAGGAGTCCACGCAGCCTCCCATTTCTGTTTTGCGCATCACAAAAATTTCACTTGCCTTGTCGATGACTCCATGGTTTTATGCACTATATCAAATGGTTAATGTGCCTTGTTTGTTTCTCCATGTGTAGGCTTCTATTTACCATGTGCAACCCTTTGAACTACCTGCGCTAGCTCCATGACATCTGGCGCAGCCTCTGAGAGCATGCGCAGGTCTTGAGAGCATGCAAGGTTGTGGCATGTGGCTTTTACCTTCCAATTAAATTTGCATGAAAGTTCTAAAGTCTCTTTTTTACACCATGATGTACAACATTATTTTAAAACATGTGCAACCCTCCTTTGTCGATTGCGCAGGCTCTTTGGGAAATTCCACACAGCCAAAATTTTCTTAATTTGTGCTGCATCTATTTGCACTTGCAGCCTCCTCGGTGACCATGCGCAGACTGAAGTATTGTTGGCTTTAAACCTGCCAATTACATTCACATGAAAGTTTTGAAATGCTTCATTCATCAAAACCTGCTCGACTTTTGCTTCAAACATGCACAGCCTCCCTTTCTTAATAACCTGTGCGTAGCCATGGATGATACACTCTATCCTACAGCTCCCCAATTTGGCGCAGACCTGGAGATATTTGCAAGGTTGTGGAAGTTGGCACTACACCTTTCACTTTGCATTTGCATGAAAGTCTCGAAACCTTTTCACCAAAACATCCATGCGCAGTGCGCATTGACCAAGTGCACTTCTTGGAAATTTCAAAACTCTCTCCACCATATGGGATACTGCATACATGTTCATCAAACTTGAAACCACCTTCAAGCTCAGGTTTAGCAATCAGCTAGTATACTGCTAGAGAAGGATCTTCCATTCTCGCCAATACATGTTTTCTTTTTTCATCCGGCATAGCAATTGCCACTCTTGAATAAACAAGACTTTTCTTTTGATTGAATGCAAAGTGCATTAGGCATTCCAATATGTCTTCTTGTATTCAAATCATTAAATGATTCAAATAATCTAATTTTTATTATTTTCCAAAAATACTCCATTTTTGATGAGTTGCCAGGTCCCAAAATTCTTGGGGACTAGAATAGATTTTTTACTTCTAACTAACTTGATAACAACTTTGAACATGTTTGGAATTAAATCTACTGACTGAACTATCATCTTGAACCACCTTCAAAACCTCTGTATTTTGACCTGAAAGTGACAAGTGGCCTCTAGAAAGGGATTTACAAACTGATTAGATGACTTCGTGAAGCTGCGAGAACTGGAACACCTACTCATCTCCAACATCAAAGTATGGTCACAAACTGGATTGGCTTGAAAACATTAGGGTTGTAAGAGGATAATATTCAAAATGAGCCATTTCATTTATTCTGCAACCGGACATGTCAAAACACATGCAAACCCTGCCCAAATGCAACTTAGGAAAATATTAAATCAAATCTTGAGAACCCATCATTTGGAAAACTGATTGATTAAAGCATACTTAGCATGTGTGTTAAAGGATTTTGTCTGATTCAACTCCATGTGTAAGATATTAATGATCAAACTTGGTCATTCTAAAACACTGTGTAAATGCAGATGCAAAACCGCATAGATTGCATTTGGATCTGACCTTGTAAACATAGAAAACTAACTATTGAGACTCTGTCATTGATCTTGGTAACACATTTAGAAATAAGGAGTATCGTGAATCAACTCACATCTCAAAACAACTATTCGATACTTACAATCCTCTGAAATTGGTTGTTCTGCAAAGTTAATTCTATCAACGTTGGGAATCTGCATAATTTGCTTTAGATTTGACTTCACAAACCTATTAAAAGAGACCCCCATGGTCTGAAATCTTGGATATAAATTCACTTTCACATAGAGAATACAATCCTTCCATTAGTTTTCTTTGTTGATCAACTGGTTAACCGACATTAACCCCCAAAGCCAGTCTCTTACTAACCTTCTAAATTCAAAATCAGTAACACTGCATAAACTTGATTCGAAATTGGTTGAGAAAACCGATTAGATGGATTGACCAAAGTCTAAGAATGTTTATGGAGGAACATTTCCATGTTTAAAATGTAGGGGAACACTCAATTCCTTATGAAATCCAACTAGGTAAAAATTGTGGGACCCTAAAGTAGGGTACTTTGTAATTCTGCAAATTACACTCAGAAAAACAGAATAATTTGCAAACGGAAAGGCTACAAAAAAATTAACATATAAAATCGCAGGGATCTGAAAATGGACTTGGAGATTCAATTTCATGCCTACAACATCTTGGAACACTCTTTATGTCATATAGTTAAACTGGGCTCAAGACGCAGACCTCCAAAGTAGGTCACTTAGTAAAAACTGGAAACGTGCACAAGTGCAGATTTGGGTCAACACCTCCAACAGTTGTCTCCAAAACATACCCAATCTAACTTCTAAAAGCTGCAACCCTCTACAAATACTCCATGAAAGGTGACGAACACAATTCCCAAGTGGTTTCTCATGAAGATCTCGGGGTCTCTTTTTAATTGCACCCAAAGTACGCCTTCTCCACAAGTTTTTAGGGGCACTAACTTTTGCCTTAGAGAAATTTTCAACTTAATCACTACAAATTTATCCAAAATTTTAGAGTTCCAACAGGACCTTAATCCCAATCGAGAGGAAAATTTTATGACCTCATTGGTGGGCCATTCATTCAATTTGATTTTAAGGCAAAATTATGTAAGTGTAGAATTTTATTTTCTTTGATATTCAAGTTTTTTTCCTACAAATATATTTAATCTTTCTTATATTATTACAAATAGTATTTATGAGGTAATGACATCTTCTATAAGGTGCATATAGATAATTCACATCTATTTTTAGTAGTTGAAGTTACTTATTCTCTTCAATGTATATGCTAGATCTCTTAGCCATTAGTTCATCTTGTACCAAGTAGATATAATCATTTACTTAACATCTTCCTAAGAGGTGTAACTCCAATCAATTTCTTGTGGTTGGATTTACCCCTCTTATTGGCTATTTTTGCTTCACTTTTATTTATATATACTGCACTAATTATTCCATTTTCGGCGATGGAAAGGGAACTTCATTTATGTTGTTTGTGTATCTCTTGTAATTTTGGTAACATACTATAATGTGTTATTTTCATTCCATGATCAGTTATTAAATAATTCCATTGTATCTATTACTAAACTATATATTAGATAGTTTCTCATTTATGTATATTTTAACATGGTCCAAAGTCATTAGTGCTACGAGAGGTCAATTCATTCCCAAATTTTGAGAGATAGTAACTTTCATGATTTTGGGTGTGGGGCAATATTTTGGCACACTGTGCATTATTTCTAGCCACATGAGTGTTTTAGTGGCTCAAGAAAGTTAATTTTAGGTTTAATTTTTTAAACTAAAATTTGGGAAGGTAATCTATAACTTGTGTTTTTTTTTTATATGCTTGGGTTTTGTAGGAAGCTAATTTTTTAGAGCATATTGGCAACAAACAAAGTTTATTTTTGGGCCTAAAACACATCAAAACTTATGGATCCATATAAAGCTTATCAAAATCACAGATCAAAACATTGAGCGAATGTTTTTTACAAACAAGGTAACATTGACGAGAAACCCATACCATATGGTGTGTTGTGTTACTCAATATTAATAGAAGTGCTTACTCATCATCATTGGTATATTGATATCGCTATATGGAAAGGGGTTAGCCATATCATATGGTTTGGTGTAGATACATAATACAATTGAGGAATACCAAAAAATATTATTCACTTATGGTTCATGTGTTTCTGCTCATATATATGATGCTTTTCTTAAGTTCATAAATGGTTGTGGCATGGGAAATAGGGAAATAACATTGTTATATATATGTGATAATACTAGCACATTTGTATCTCCCAATATCATGGATTATAAGTCTTGTGGAGTTAGGCATGCTAGTACTATTTAAACAGTCTACTAACCATACTTGTAAGTGTAAAGAGAATGACAATGTTGGGATGACATTAATCATTCAAGTGGTCAACTCCCACAAATGATAAAGTTTTACCATATATATAGATAGATATGAAAGTAGATGATAGATTCTAACTTTTTCATAACAAGATAATACAATGATGTGTTTTCAAAAAAACCACAATGATATTGACTTTATAATTTGAGAGTGTCTTAGGGTAGTTTGGTATTATATAGGTAATTCTATTAGTACCAATTCTATATTGATGTGATTACAGATCTACATCTCAGTGGGGGGAAAATAAAAGAACCACCCATCATAGATCAAACCCTCAAAAATGGTGATGAGCTCAATGAGGTTATATAGAGTGTTGATGTAGTAATTAAGAATGACTATCAAGCATGGTGGGACATTCAAGGATCCTATCACTTTATGCACTAGACCATGCCATTTTTAATGCTCCAACAGTAATAAATCAATCCATAATAGGAAGAGAAGATGATTAGGATAAATACATGATAATATGCATGTATTTATACCTTAACTACAACAATTTCTTATCAATGATGCAAGACAAGAGCGATATAATTTGGATATAATTATTAATATTTGTGAGCTAGATATCATTTATTTATTTTGATTCATCACTTATATAAATTTGATAGCCTCAATTTGATTAATATCTAAAAATTTGAACATTTCCATAAACCTTAAAGCTCAATCTCGAACATCACACATTTCATCCCATAGTTGCAAACTTGAACTCTGAGCATATATATGAACTAGTAACATGTAGGGTATGATATATATTTACCTTCATATTTGATGTTTGGTAAAATTTCAAGGATGATAATATATAAGCTCCTTAAGGGAATTTTCTAGATCGTAAGGGTTGAGTTCACTTAGGTTAGATCCCTATCTTATCTAACTTTACAATTTTGAGTAAGTATTTGAAGAAAGCATATATGTGCATACATGTAGCCTACATGCATATTAGGATTCTTTGTCCCTTAAAATTTAAATGTTCTCTAAATTGTATTCTTTACCAAGATATAACATGTTTCACAAACATTTAACAAGTTAGCTCATAACATCAATTAGAAAGAGAGAAAATTTGGAACTTTATTTTCAATATTTAAACTTGAGGTTGATTTTGCACATCATGAGATCAATCTTGAGTGGTAAAAAATAATCTTGGGTAGTGAAATGATAATATCATAGTAGAGAGTAAATGCATTGAGGTAAGTGTAAATAAGATGTAATAGATAATGGGTGAATGATTAATACACATGAATAAGTGTAGTTGCAAGGAAGAGAACATTCTTTGAGCATGTGCACAATTAATAATGCAAAATACCAAATGTGCCTAATGAAACAAAACTATGTATAAAGAAAACATAAATGGATGCTCTAACACCCCCCTAAGTGAAACTTGAGGAGACACTAAGCTATAAGCATGAAATGAATGAATGGGTCCCAGCAACAAAAGGCCTAATTAGGTAACCATGTACAATGAAACCCTCTTCAAAGTGAAGAAAATGGTGAAAAACTACATGGGATAAAAATACTCTCCAAAAGTGAGTGATGCACCATATGAAAGAAGCATGAAATGAAGAAGGAAGTGCCAAGAAGCCTCCAATAAATGTCCCCAAAAAGAATAGGAACACGAAGAACATCCTTGAAGCACAAAGAATCTAATACAATGTTGAATAAAGGACCTACTATAAAACCTAGATAATGATCAAGATTAAGAAGATGACAATCTACACAAGTGCATCCAACTACATTACTCAAACAATGAACAAATTACAAGAAAAAGGAAAACATATGGAATTCAAAGATACAAATGGCACATAAATCTATATGAGTGACCTTGACAACACTACTCAATCATACAAGAGAAAATTGCTAATAAACAATGCAAGTGCTAATAGTTTAAAGAACTGATCGATTGAGGATAAGTTGTTTCCATAAAATTATAATGTAAGAGTGTCTATATGGCAAAATCTCCATCTCATTGAAATGAAATCACTACATTAAAATAGTACATATTAACAAATAATGAATACATAGCTCACTTCAAAGCAAAACTAAGGAAGCATTATCACCAATAGTAGAACCCCCCCCCCCCCCCCCCCCACAATGTTGACAAGAAAGAGGCATGACAAGTCCATAGAAGTTGTGTGTCACCATGTAGAATATGAAGGATAATATGAATGTGCACAAGAAAGTAGCTACAACTAAAAAAGGTATGCAACCAATATATACATGCATGGAACAAGAATCACAAGGATTTGATGTCATCATGCAGGGATACTTACCAAACAAAGGTATGATGAAAAAAAAAAAAAGGGCACTGAAGAACCCCCCATGACACTTTATAATATAGTGCATACACAAAATAAGGTACAATAGAATTTGCAAAATTCCCTAGAAAATACACAAGAGTGACACTATCTCATCCCATCTACAAATAGATAAGTGCACACAAAAGTTGCTCAAAATGTCCAAATAGGGAAAAGTGTTGGAAATACATGTAGAAAAACTTGATTGAAGTTATCCAATGCAAATAAATCTATTGTAGTGCCAAAAATCCAAGTACTTGACTAGATAGTGAAATCACAAAAAAATATGAATAAAAAGTACCTAGGGAAAAATCTGGTAAAATGGATGGCAGATCTGGGTAGAGCATAGAACCAGTTTTTGTACGATGTTTGAGTTTTGAAAATAGAGTTTGTATGAGAAAGTTAGGGCCCTCAAAGTGAAAAACAAAAGATCTTAATTCATAGTATTTGAATAAAATATTTGTGAAGAATCTAAATAAAATCACCACCATGAATGGATTGACGTCGGAACTAGCTTTTTTACAATATCTCGTTTGCCTGATTTCAACTTTGTATAACCAAGTTATGGCCAAAAAGTCATATAGCATGTCAAAGGGGTTTGATGAGGGTTTTAGAAATGGAAAATTTATGAAAATATAATCTTTTTGAGAATATAAAATTTATAAAAATAGAAACTTTATGAAAATATAAAATTTTCAAAAATAGAAAGTTGTGAAAAATGGAAAGGTTCCAAAAAAAATTATAATGCTTGTTTTCTCTGAAAGATAATAATAAAATTGCCCATTTCTTGATCCACACAAAAAAGGAAAATTCATGACCCTATAATTTGTCACAGCCCTCTTGATTACTAATGCCCTAGACGATACTTTGTGGTTTTCTTACAAAAGTGGTTTTGGATCTAACTTGATGCCCTAGATTATACATGCTTAATTTAATAAAATAATTATTTATGGAATTTGATGCCCTAGAGGTTTCAACTTGTTTTTCATGAAACAATGGTTTTAACTATCTAATGCCCTAGATGTTAAGTGTATTCTTTAACGAAATAGTGGTTTATTGATTTTATGCCCTAGATGGTATTTACTTACTTTATTGAAACAATTGTTTCGAATATGGGTATGTTTAATGTGTGCCTATTTCTCAAAACACTGATTCAGAATGTATTGAGTAGATATTGTATAGTTATCTTGAGATTATTGATTATCAATTATGTAATGTAATGATTTTGATAATAATGGACTGACTACATTTCTTGTTCGAGTGAGTGTAGGAAAGATTCATCTTCCGAGAAAGGAGGGAAAATATCACCAGGAGTAGATGCAAACATGATCATGAACGTCGAGCCAGTTGAACTCTGGGTGTAAATTTTACTCACTAGGACTGGTCATTGACCATCTGGGGTATAGGAGGTAACCATAGAGGATTTTGTCAATTTTCGCTCAACCTTAGACCTTGTACCTAGGAATCGTCGATGGTCACCCTTGCACTCTTCTTGTTGGATAAGCCTAATCTCTTTTGTGTTGCTTAAATATGCTTAAATATGCTTATATATATATATATTATGGGGTAATATACATAATATTTGTATATATGTATATGTATAATTGGGGTTCATCGAAAGATGACGTACAATTATATATAAGTATAATAATGTGGATATATAATTATTACTAATATATTACGAGTATAGTTATGTATAAAAAAAAAATATTTATAATTAATTTATAATAAAAAAATGCTTGTTCTTGCATTCATATTTAAATATTTAATTTATTTATTAACATTACAATTTTTTATTTAATATATTAAATTATAAATTTTATTTTTTTTAATTGAAATGAATTCTTGTTAAATCATTAACGTTGATTTTATTAATTAATTTTTGGAGTCTTCCTTAATAGTTTATTTGACTTTATTTCTTCCAAAACTACTGAATTGGTCACACACAAAAAATTAATACCATGTGTATAGTCGAAAAATGGAAGCACTTCCATTGTAGACATGTTTAGCTTTCTGAGTAAGTGGTTTGGGGTCATGGAAAGCACCTTGAATGGGTTCTTGATCTTGACATGGCTTCCCCCCTGTTCTGTCCCTCTTTCCACTCTTGTTTAGCCTGATTTCTGCATTATGGGCTGCAGACTAGTGATTCTAGGCTTCAGGGTCAAGGTCAAACTTTTAGGTCTATGTCAACCTTGACCCTGACCTAGGTCAGGGTCAACCTTGACCTTGACCCAAGGTTCAGATCCCAGGGTCTCATAGTTTTTGGAGGTCGGCCTTTGCAAAAAGTTTTTCCCGCTTTTGGGTTGGCTGTTTCGGATTCTGAAGTGTTGATTCCTAAATTATATTTAACATAGGTCCTCTTCTAGGGGTAAAGGATTTAATGGGAATTTAATTCTCCTATGTCGGCCTCCTTAGAAGATTGTGCCCTAATTTCATATAAAAGGAATCTTTCTCTCTCATTTTCTCTAATGATAACCATCATCAAGCGAACGAAGTCTTCTAATCAAGCATCAAGCATTCCTAATTGAGATCAAGCATTATCAAGTGAAGTTCAAGCAAGCTAAGGAGAAATATTTCAAGCAAGCCTTCATCCATTCAAGCATCCATTTTCATGAAGGAGATTCATTGGAGGCCATTGAAGGATTCAAGCTACATAGTGCCCTTTTGGTGATCTCTCCATCCACCTTCTTCTAAGCCTATTCCAAATTCAAGAACCCATTCAAGACTTGGTGTTGTTTATCTAAAAGCAAGAGATTGAAGACATCCTACCTTTCTACATTCCACATCTTGAAGCATACTTGTGGATCCAAGGATTCGAATCTGCCACAAGGACTTTTACAAGCAAGGTGAATTTATGCATTTACTTTGTTTATTTCTGCAATTTTAGTTACGTATATTTGAGGTTAATTCCAAAATTGGGGTTTGACAAAGGCAAACCCCTTCCCCCCAACAAAAAAACCTTTTTTTCTTATAGGTACAAGTTCAGGACTGTAGATTTGAACCCAGATCTGGATACCCTTTTCGACTTTCTTTCAGATGGCGCGAACAGAGTCACTTTCGGATCTGTACAGGTCAGGGTCGACATTATTGGGTTAGGGTTGACATTTGTGGGTCAAGGTTGACCTTTTTCATAAGATGACATCAGAATAGAAAATGATTTCTGGGTTTTGTTCATCTCTGCGTTCTGGTTCCGGATCATACTTCAATTTTTCCAAAAATAGCCTACAGACCTTAGAAAATAGCATTCTTTGATCTGCACTATTTTAAGATTGGTACTTCATCTCATCCATTTCAATTCCTAGAACTATCATATACATTCCTTTCTAAAATGGGAATTTAAGATCTTTCCTCTTTGCTCTCATTTCTAAATGGATGATTCATTTGTGTATTGATCCTTATTTTGGGTTAATCAATTTGGATCTTTCATTTGTGCATTTGAGGTTAAAAGGAACATCTTATCTTCCCCACACATCACACAAACATCTAAATTTTCAAATGTGTGACCTCTTTTATTATGTTACACCATGTATAAGAAGGGGTTGAAATTGGAGATTATTAAATTTTATAAAACCTTGGTCTTGAAAGAGAGTCACATTTTCTCTATGAAAAGATATTTTTTTGGAAGTTAATATAAATTTTATCAATTCCTTGGAGAAATAAGACTCATGTTCTTTTATGCCATGAAAGAAATATTCTTTTAGGAAATAAGAAAAACATGAGTCTTGGAGAAGAGAAGAATAACATGACTTCTCAAAAGGCTATAGGATTTTTAAGCCGATAGGATTTTCCTCCAGAGCGGACTCACTACCGTATGATCATTAATTGTCTCATGCAAAAAATTGCCAAACTAGTCTCACACACATAAAATTTGCCAAACCTCTGGTTTTCTACTGTTGTTGTTGTTGTTTTGAAGTGATGATCACTGTGAGTCTGTGCAAGGTGTTCTCTCTAGTCCTCTCCATCATGTACTGATAATGCATTTGATGCACTGTTCCACCATTGACTTCATGCAACCTAGAAAAGGTCAGCCATTCCTTGTTAATCCCTAAGTTTTGTTGATGATTAGTGACCTACGCTTAGTCATTTACTTAGGCAGTTTTAGTTGGTTATCACTGTGGCTGAGATACACATTTAAGGCTGAGAAACTTTGCCGAGCAAGTTTTAGGTTGCCGAGTTACATCATGCTAAGCTGATTAGAATATTAAGTGTTGAGCAACAGAGATGTTAAGTGCCAAGCAGAATAGTTTTTGCATACATGTCAAGATCAATTCAAACTTTGATGTAAACAGTTTAGGCTGACTTGTATGATATTTGGGCTGACATTTGTACGCATTTAATATTTGTCTACTGAGTTAATTACACATTTAATTATTTTATACTATGCATGGCATGGAGCCAATTAGGAAATTAGAATGCATTGGAGGCATAAATTATAGATCTTGATCGTTGATCTAGATCTCGCTGCCAGATCTGAAAAGACATATAAGATTGCTTCTAACCCTAGAAAACAAGAGTGTGAGAGAGAGATATATAGAGAAGGGTTGTTGTTCATGAGAGATGAATAGTAAGTCATTTTGAGAAGAAGCCTAGATCAAGTAGAATGACAGAACAGTGAAAAGAAGAGAAAAGACATATCAGATTGTGAGATCACAGAAGGTATTGGAAAGAGCAGAGCTGTCATCAACATCTGAGTGCATAGTGAAGGATCACTACTTGGAACATTCTAACAGGTGTATCAGGTGAAATCTCTTAATAGAGTGATTCTAGGAGACAATTTTAAATCTCTTAGCCGAGTGCTTACTTTACTGTAAGTTAAAATCCTTTAACAAGGTAGATTGTAATGATCTTTAGTTCTTAACCGAACAAACCTCTAACCAAGTACATTGCATGTTGCAATCAAACTCTTGTAGCCCTAATAGACACACTTTATTATTGCAGTAGTGAAGATTTTGTGGGTGTCATCCCCACCCCAGTTTTACCTATTTGGGTTTCTGGGTTACCAAATTCTGTGTTACGAGTTATACATTTCATGTTATTGATGCTATTTAATGTTAGGTTAAATTCACATATGTATGAATGTGGATCAATTTGTTTTAAGTGGTTAAGTTTTAAGATCTAATTCACCCCCCCCTCTCTTGGTATCTTGCTTTCCCCATTATTGTACTTCCAACAATTGGTATCAGAGCACAATTCACCTACAAAAGGTTTTAATTAGCTTGTGAGTACAAATCTTGAGATGGAGGTTTACAAGTTGGGTAAAGTCATTGAGAATCAAAAGATCAAGATCTAGCTAGCATTAAATCAGCTTGAGATAGCAAGATAGGAATTGAAGAAATCATTGACAGCTAGGAAAGATTTGGCCAAACAAATGAATGATACTCATTACCAGGAAGATGACACTGCAAATCTATTTTAGAATGGAGATTCTACTAAGATCAATGCAGAAATTGTAAATCTACTGGAAAAGAACAATGCACTGTGTGAAGAAGTCAAAAAATTGAAAAGAGAACAAGAAATGTAGACAGTAAGACTATGTGAAGTATTGGAACAAAAGAAGAAAGTTGAAGATGACAAAGCTATGGCAGAAGAAGATAAAAGAGTGATAACTGTCAGACTTAATGAAAGGGCACATGATGTGCAAATGATGACAATCAATCAGGTTGACATGGAAAATCAACTGCTACTTGTAAATCAGGAGATTAGTAGGAAAGATGTGGAAATGATGAATCTGAGATCTTAGAACAATCAATTGAAAGATGATTTGAGATCTGAGAAGGAACTGAATGAAAGGTTGAATAAACCTAATGAAGCTTTGACTCATTTTGAGAATCTGATGGAAGCATCAAGGAGGTCAAAGGATTCTTCTAGATTAGGTCACACTAAACCAAAGATATCTGCTGAGATAGGAGAATCATCTAAGAATGGTGAAAGGAGGAATGCAAAGACAAAGCACAACAAGCCTATTTTCCACCACTGTGGAAAACCAGGTCATACAGAAAACATTTGTCAAAGCAAGAAAGGTAAGTCCAATCCTAAACTTAAGTTTAATGGTTACTATTTTAATTGCAAGAAATTTGGACATGAAGCACATGAATGTTGGGCTGAAGCAAGTGATGCACCTCCCAAACCAATATTTAATGGTTATTTTTACAAGTGTTAGAAACATGGTCATAAAGCACAAGACTTTAGATCCAATGCTAAACAACAATGGACATCAAAGACATAAACAAAAGCATCTAAGAAAGGAAACACTTACAACTGGGATTATAATACAAGGCAGAGTTGTCATTACTGTGAAGAATATGGACATGCACTTGAAGATTTCTTAAAGACACATTTCAGAGGGAAATCTAAGAGTTGGATGAATGGAAGCTTAGTCTATTTTAGTTTTTTGAAGATAGGTCACACTAAGAGAGAGTGTAGGAAAAGAGTTCCTGCTCCTACTGTTGAAGAAATAAGAGCACAGATGAACCAGACATGAGTAAGGAAAACAAAGTCGAGCAGCAGTGAATCCATTGAAGCTGAGGTCACCCAATCCAATGGATCAGGTGATCACACCATCTCTAACTAAGCAATAGAGGTATGTAAGGAACTGCATTCAATTTTCAATTCTTACATCAGTTCCTAATATGTAAATGTTCCAAAATCCATATCTACATATGTTAAGATGTACTAGGACATGTTTGTGACAAGTGTCAAGAAGATTTATCTGCACTATAGGTGCCGAGTTGGTTGGCCGAGTAAGTTGTGTGATGGATGAGTATGGTAAGCTGAGTGGTATGCAAGTTGTGTTAGTCGGCCAATGACAGATGGCGTGCACTAACCTAACAGGAAGAATATTTATTGCTTACCTATCTTGACCTTTCAAGTCTATATAAGGATGAACAGTCTATTCTTCATTTTGCCTTGCAATTTTCAGCATTTATAGAGTGATTGAAGAAGTTGCAGAATTGGTCTTAGTAAAGTTTGTTTTGATAATTTCGTCAGCGTGGTATTGGCAACCCTAACTTGAACAGTGCGAAGTGTTACTTGATGAGGTACCATGTTCTTCATTCTTGAACCCTAATTTCAGAGATTATGGCTGCAAGTTCTTTCACACCAGTTAAAGGAATGGAGGAGGATTTGAATCAAATTAAGTTAGTAAGGAGTGATGCATGTGCACCACCAAAATTTCAAGCCATTCCTGAAAGCATAATTCTAAGTGATCTAAATGGAGCCCTCTCATCAATCCCACCAAAGATACTTATGATCCACGATGTTAGATCCTATTACATGGTTAAAATTGGTGAAGTGGGTGATAGCGAGTTGAGGAAATCCTACAACAAGTTATGTGAAAATGGAATTCTGAAAGATGAATTCAAGCATTTAGCCAACAAAGGGTTAACTCATGCCCTAGATTTTCTGCCAGAATTCAAGGATGAATGGATTAAGGTTGTCCTAAGCTGAGTTCATAATATGCATATGTGGTTGGAAAATGGACCAGTAAGTATCACAAAAGATATTATTTATTGAGTTATTGGATATCCTGTTATCAGTGGTAAATGAACAATGAGAGATCAATAGAAAGAAAAGATAGCAGCTAACACTGGAGCTGTCTGGAACAACAGAGGTATGACTATCTCTACAATTGAAGATTTAGAACTTGACTTTGGAGTAAGAGTGATTGCACACAAGTTCTATCAGTCGAGTTGACTGGATAGTGTTCCCTGCATAGTCGTGGACTAGGCATGGAAGATAGTCAAGAAGAATCACACCTACAACCTTGTCGAGTTGCAATTGACATATTAGCTGAGAAATTACTATCAATCAAAAAAGCTAAAAGCTCATCATGTAATTTTGGCTCTTTGCTAATGTGTATATTCTTCTATGTACAGAAGTCATTTTCTACTCTAGGAAATATTGTTTGGAAGGACAGACCTATTACTATACAGATTAGTGAATGTATTCAGCAATTAGGCAATAATTTCATTAATATTATGGGAAACTATTTTTTGGAATTAAAAAAGAGAATGAGTTTGAGGACCAAAATTCCCAATTCACTTGTGGAAAAGCACTATGAAGAGATATGTTTCTTAGTCGATACAGATTACACTTACATTTAGGTTGTGACACCTAGGGTATCATGGTTGGAGCCATTGCCCTATGAAGTTAACATTGATGAAACATCAGCAGCTATCACAACACTCCTAGTAGAGGAGATTGATACAAAAGAAAAAAGATTCAGAAATTATGATGAAGCTAAGGCAAAGATATCCATGAATCTTAAGGCAGGAACCATGGAGAGAAAGAGGAAAAATATTTTGAAAAATCTAAAAAAGATGGTTGGCTTGTCGAGTGATGAGGAGCTAGAGGATGCACATCTAGACATATCTACTGGACAAGGTGAAGATGTATATGAGGAACAAGAAGTAGAAGTCAGTGAACCTAAAGAATAGATTACTGTTAAAGCAAAAGGAAAGAGACCAGCAGTAGCCAAGGTAACCAAGCTAAGTAAAGAAAAACCTAGAGTTACCCCTCCCATTGCAAATCATCCAAGGACAAGGGCATCTGCTGCCACATCACCAGTAGAGCAAACAAAAGTTTATATAAAGAAGATTGGAGAGAGTAATTTTAGATCAAAGATAAAATTTGCAACAAAGGTTGTGCCGAGCCTACAAGTTAAGAGACCAAGAAGGAAACTACATTTGGATCCAGAAAGTGATGAAGAAAAGAAAGAAACTGATGATCCCAGCAACATACCAATATCACCATTCAAGAGACCCACAGATATTAATGAGGTATGTGAGAATTTGAAAATTTTTGTAGGGTTATCTGGTTTTAAGTTTATCAAGTATGAAAAACTGAAGGTAGAAGATAAGCATAAAGTTCAGGAAGCTCTTCTAGACATGATGTATAATTTCAAGTTAACTCCTATAGAGATAGGAAACAATGTGCCAAGTGAGTTATATGATTTTCTATCTGGAAAATGGGAATTTGCACTCACAACTAAAAGACAGATAAGGGAAGGCACATTATCTCAAGTTATTCCTGAGCTAACCAAGAAATAGAGAGAAAAATTTGTTGAAGAGTATAATAATAAATTCATACCTAAATAGAGAGGTTATACTATTTTTAAAAATGATATTGAAGGTATAGTATAGTAGAGTACTAGGATTTGGAAGGAAATCTTTGGATTGATTTCTCCAAAAGAGAATAAAATTGATGAAGGAACATCTGAGCCAAAGGCTAAAGAAATTAAAACCACCCCTGTACCACAAAAATCAATAGTTCAAATTTTTACTGAGTCTGACAAGACTGGAGCAGCAACACAAGAATAAACAGAGACAGTTAACACTGTTGATCTGACAATTGATGACTCTAGCAATTTGGATGTCGAGGGTCAGGATGAGCTGAGAGACTCAACTATAGAATCACCTATTAATGCAATTGAGGCTGAAGGAGAAAAGAGTATAGAGGAAGATCAAGAGAGAACTCAAAAGGAACCCGAGGGTAAAGATGCTCATAAAGAAGCAGAAAAGGAGAAATCAAATGAGCAAGAGATAATTACACAAAATTCACCTATTTTAGAGGTTGTGAAATCAGTTCTAGATAGTAATGAGGAGATAAGAGATACTAACAATGAGCCTAAAGAAAAAGAGGCAGTGAAAGTGTTGGTTGATCTACCACATTTTGCATCATCAACTCCCACAAGACTTAAAACAAGAGGCATGCCTGATCAGTAGGCAATTTTGACTGAATTGAAAGATGCAATGTTGACTACTACTGAAACTGGAAAAGGTATTGTAGAAACAAAGTCGAGCAGTAGTTCACCTGAATTTAAGAGGAGGAAAGTTATGAGGAAGAAGTCTCTAATTCTTGATGTCACATTAGATGAAGTTATTGTGATTCGACCATGGGATCCCAATGTTTTGTCTTATGAATAGATTGAGACTCTTCAAGAGCTACTTAAGAGGAAGAAAAGATAGGAGGAACTAAAAAGGGAGCAGAAGCAAAAGCAAGTGTTACATGACATCAAAGACATATTTGTAAAAGCTTTTGACATGGAAGATGAAAACCCTCAAGCCCCTATTCTTGAATAGTTAGTTCATATTGTGCAAGAGGTAAATGATGACAACATTGAAGCCAATGAAAAGTTGTTGCAATGGTCCAAGAGGAAATTCAAGAATAAAGTACTAGCAAAAATATCAGGAGAGATTACGGTAAAATAGGTTGAATTTTCTTCTCTTGTAGGAATTTTGGAGGAAGTTGCAACAAATGTTTATTCTTTGTATAAAAAGTTATGTGATGTTGAATTCTTCACAAAGGATAATCTATAGGCTTTAGATAAATTGCAACTAGACTTAAAGTCAATTGGAATTTCACTGAGTATGGATGCTAGCACTAGCTCCTTACATTTTAACAGATTGACTCATGCACAAAGGAGGATAGCTGAGCTCATGGCTAAAGATGGTCAGATTAGGACAAAATTGATTACTATTCAGACAAGCCTGATACCTCATCTGGAGGTCATTTAGAAAGAACTTTCATCTGCAAATGAATTGGTTAAGAGAGATTCTCATCTCTCCACTGCAAAAAGTTTAGTAAGTCTAGCTGCCGAGCTAGAAGTGAAAATAGAGGTTATGAAGTTTGTCAAGGACAGTTTGGACTCTGCATTTGCGTCCACCTTACAACTTCATAAATAGTTTTTGGACAAGTATAGTTTGACCCCACCTGCAATCAATGAAAAAAATAAGGGGGAATCTGATAGGATTGACAAAGATACAGCATAAGGAGATCAGTACAAGGTATAAATGTAAATATTTTTTGAAGGCATGTATACTATGTAAATTTTTGTATATAGTATGATGTACATCCCTAGAGGGAGAATAGTATGTACTTAGGTAAAATTTTGGATGGAATGAATTGAAATGATAAGTGTGTTTTTGCCACTAATATCAAAGGGGGAGAATGTTAATCCCTAAGTTTTGTTGATGCTTAGTGACCTACACTTAGTCATTTACCTAGGAAGTTTTAGTTGGTTATCACTGTGGCCAAGCTAAACATTCAAGGCTGAGCAACATTGCTGAGAAAGTTTTAGGTTTCCGACTTACATCATGTCGAGCCGAGTAGAATATTAAGTGTCAAGCGATAGAGATGTTAAGTGCTGAGCATAACAGTTTTTGCATACATGTCAGGATTGATTCAAACTTTAATGTAAATGGTTTAGGCTGACTTGTATGAGATTTGGGCTGACATTTGTATGCATTTAGTATTTGTCTACTAGGTTAATTACGCATTTAATTATTTTATACTATACATGGCATGGAGCCAATCAAGAAATTAGAATGCATTGGAGGCATAAATTATAGAACTTGATCATTGATCTAGATCTCGCTGCTAGATCTGAAAAGACATATAAGATTACTTCTAATCCTAGAAAACAAGAGTGTGAGTGAGTGATATATAGAGAAGGGTTTTTTTTCATGAGAGATGGATAGTAAGTCATTTTGAGAAGAATCCTAGATCAAGCAGAATGATAGAAAAATGAAAAGTAGAGAAAAGACATATCAGATTGTGAGATCACAGAAGGTATTGGAAAGAGAAAATTCGTCATCAGCATCTGAGTGCATAACAAAGGATCACTAATTGGAACATTCTAACAGGTGTATCAGGTGAAATATCTTAACAGAGTGGTTCTAGAAAACCATTTTAAATCTCTTAGCCGAGTGCTTACTTTACTATAAGTTGAAATCCTTTAACAAGGTAGATTGTAATGATCTTTAGTTCTTAACTGAACAGACCTTTAACCAAGTAGATTGCATGTTGCAATAAAACTCTTGTAGCCCTAATAGGCACACTTTATTTCTACAGTAGTGAAGATTTTGTGGGTTTCATCCCCACCCCAATTTTACCTATTTAGTTTTTTGGGTTACCAAAATTCTATGTTATGAGTTATACATTTCATGTTATTGATGCTATCTGATGTTAGGTTAAATTCATATATGTATGAATGTAGATCAATGTGTTTTAAGTGGTTAAGTTTTAAGATCTGATACACCCCCCCCCTCTCAGTATCTTGCTTTCCCCATTATTGTACTTCCAACATTCCTCTGATGTCTGTAAAAGGTTTTAAAAGATAACAATTTGTCTATTTAGGTGGTGTACTTGTTGGGGTTCCATCTTCATACACTTGCTGAAGGAATTCATTCTCTTCTACTCCCAAAACAATCAAAGCCCACGAGCTCATCACACAAAATATAAAATAAAATGATGAGGCAAAGATTAGATAAGAGGGATAATTACAGTGAATTAAAGAGAAAATGAAGTGCGAGAATCACCACTACCTGAATCTAAAGCTACTTGAACCTCCAATCCAATTTTGACAATACACATTGCATGGCAATAAAAAGGGTTACTATGATTCTGATAAAAATTTGAATGGAAAATCACATTGCAAAGGAAGTCTAGCTCAGAGAAAGAAGAAATGGCGGCAGTAAGAAAGAAGGCTAGAGTTTGTATAATAAATTCAAAAGGGAGAGATGAGAATCCTCAACTCATACATCCACTCTCTTCCCTACTTAGGGCAGCTAATTACACACTTAATTTTAACAAGATTTCCTTTGTGATTTCCCTAACATTAGCTTTCTCTAGTTTTCCAAATCCTTCACACGCTACTTACCCCATGTTTAAATTTTAACAGGACTTCATTTTCAATATGGTGGGGGTTTTAGTCACTTTTATCCTCATCACAAGTTGCAAACCTAGACATTCCACAAAAACTTTTAACAGGTTTAAACCCCCCTGCACATCTTCGTTGATTATTTGTAAGGATTCTTTTCATTAATCATTTTTCTTTGATAGAATTTAGAAGATGAGAAGTCAATTTGGGAATTTGTATGTGATTTCAAGTATTTGTATAGAGGAGGAAAACCAGGCCTTCATACATTCTTATTTCAGGTAAGGGAATAGAGAATGTCGCCGATTCACTTTGTCTTTTGTTTGTGATGAAATTTCTTAGATATTTAGGGTTTTGTTTAATTTTTGGATATTTAGGTCAGGTGTGGCTCTACAAAAGCCTGCATTCATAGTAGTGCGTGATCCATTCATGGGATTTGAGAAGATGTTGAAATTGGAACTTATTCATGGAGGCAATACACTTCTTTTACTCCCTTGTCTTTCTCTTGCCTCGTGCATTTTCATGATTATCTCCTCAACTGTTGTTTGTGCTCTATTTCAGAAATTAAATAGCACGATGTGACTTAAAAGATCGGAACCAAGGTGAGTAAGTTTTCTTATTTGTATTTGTATAAATTTATTTATAAATCCTTACCTCAGTCATACTTTTGAAGTGGAAGACATTCGTTGGAAGTGTGGAGGCTTGCGTTCAAGTGTTAACAACGATTACTAGAATTGATACTCATGATGCTCACACAATAATATATAATCATATAATAGAATGTGCAAGATAATTTATTTTATTTTATTTTATCTCAACTGCAAATTTCCCTTTGTAGATGATGCAGGGCATAGGCTCAATTGAGGTGATTTCCAAGGCATCCAAGAAAAAAATATTGGAGAGCACAGATCTTTCGAATGTCTATGATGTTTTTTAGTGTTGGTTATTAATTAAAATTTGGGGATTATTGGGTTGGATTTCTTTGATGAATACTGACTATGTAGATGTGAGCTTTTCCTACGTGCATATCAAGGCATGATACTTTTTTTTTTTGCTCGGTAATAGATGATATTTTATTAATAAAATCAATATTTACATAAATAACTTGGAAAAGAAATACAACTAGATAGGGCCTATGGCCATATGATCAAAATTTTTCCTTCTCTTCTAGAGCCTTAACAAAATGGTAGTTACATCTTAATAGAAATAGAAACATACTTCAAAAGCCTAGTCACTAGACTGCTCGACTGTTACATGGCTTTAAATACAAAAAACTATATTTTGATTTTACATATATCAGTTTTCATGAAAAAAGTATTCCAGTAGTGTTTTTAGATATCTTCCCCATCTGCATCAAAATTCCTTTCCCTTCGCATGAGGTTTGTCCTTGCCTTTCATCGGATTTCACAGGTTTGAGCTCTTTCCACCGCTGCTATGATTTCTTCATTCTTTTGAATTTCCTTCTTCACTTTTTCCCATTCATCACCAATCTGCCTTTTATTATCCACATTTCCCTCTAGTCCTACCCATCTAATAAAGGTCACTCTTTGATACTCCTTTGCTTCATTATCATCTACAAAGCATTCCAAAAAATATGACCCAAAGCCTGGTTCTGCCCATTCAAAAATGGAATCAAGGCCTCCTAATAAGTCCTCAGCAAAAAGGGCTTCAGCAACCCATTTCACTACTCCAATCAGCTCTCCTAATTTGATCCCCCACACAATAATAATTGATATTATTGTTGTGTTATCGCTTCGCATTAGTCAAAATTCTTGGAATTTTGATCCCAGCATTCCTAAAACCGCATCCACCATCTCATCTGTTTTGATCTTTATCAGCCTAGAAATTCTCTCTTTGCTAGCAGCTCCATGGAATGACTTCATCTGTTGCTTCATCTCCACTATGAAATTATCATGCATTGTCACTCCACTCTGTAGAAAACCTGCAAAAAATAATTTACAAAAACCAAACCACAAGCCAAATTCGCTCAGTGTTATGGTGAAAAGTGTGTTAGTTTTGCCTTTAATCGGCGCTCAACCATCATTTCATAATGCACTTTTAACATCCATCTGTCCTGTTCATCACTCTACAATAAATGTAATAAAAGGATTTTTCCTCTGCATCCCCCATGATATCAGTTTCGCATGTGGGATTTCTTTCATAGAGCATCCGTCAAATCATTTATGCGTTTGACATCGCCAAAATCTCCCTTTAATTCCCTTAATGCCACTTCCATCATTCCTTTTTCTTCTAACTATCCATCATGAAAAAAGGATGACACATTCTGTCATCACCGCCAATTTCATATCCTTCCAACTTATTGCGTTACATGTAAAACTTTTGCAAGCCATTAGTAGTATTAAAATTTATATGTCACAAACACATATAATTGCAACATTATTGATATCTTTTTTTTTTTAAGATTGTGTAAATTAAATATCCATTGTATTGGACATTTTCAAAAACTAATTCACCCACCATTTCAAAATTTATTGCCCATTTCGATAAGACATCAGCCTCAATATTGCCCTCTCGATAGGTATGTATAATTCAAAATTCTTCAAAGGTCTGGAGCATATTTACAACATTCTGGATTAATGTTTGCAAGTTCCATGCCTCCGTTTTTCCATTCCTAATTTCATTTATAATAATAAGAGAGTCCCCTTCTAAATGTAATTTTTGAACTCCTAAAGTAGTTCCCATCCTGACTGCTAGTAAGGCTACATTTCCTTCTGCTTCATTGTTTGTGCCTTCCTTCAATTTTTGGGCTCCAAAAGCTAGATTCTCTCCCCTGTGATCCCTTACTATTACACCCACTCCTGAAGTCCCTAGGTTTCCTTTTGAAGCTCTAGCAAAATTTACCTTAATCCATCCCTCCTTAGGGGCTATTCATTTGACCTCTTTACGTCTTTTGCATTTCTCCTCTCTTTGGGAATTCATTTGACCATTCTTGCATTTTAAACTAGGCCATACTCTTTGTAGCTTTTGATCCATCACTGTGAACTGTGTTGAGATTGGAATTTTGGTTGCATTAGCATTGACCATTTCTTCAATGGCATGATTAACTCTATTCTTAAGCCTTGTGATGTCTTCTTTCCTGTCCTGAAAGAGCCATCTGTTTCTCTCCTTCCAAATCTCCCAAATAAGGATGGAGGGGCTAGTGATCCATGCTGAGGAAAAGGTAGATTTCATAGGATGTGTGGGACATCATCTGAAAACATCAATTAACTTATTTGGTAATGGCCCTTGCCAACCCAATTGCCCTTGAATCATTTCCAAACATTGGGGTGTAAACTTACATGTTAACAACATATGGTTTGCATCCTCATCATCCTCTTCACATAATAAACATCTTGTCGGTCCCATTATACCAAATTTTTTTCTTCTAATCCTAGTTAGAATTTTGTCTTTAGTAGCAAGCCATGCAAAGGCCCCTACTTTAGGTAGGCAGTCTTTGCTCCAAAGAAGCCTTGTGGGCCATTTCTCTTGTTCATTCTCTATCTCTAGCAATTTGTAGCCCAATTTCAATTAGTTTTTGTACACCACTTAATAGTGTCTCTTTCTGTATTTATGTTCACACTTTGGCTTGCAAATATCCCTTTCATCATTTCAGCCTGTTGAGCACTAAGCCCCAAATTATTAATATCTTTCCAATCCCATACTTCACCCAAAGGACTATGTTTCTTTTCAATATAGGAATTCAGCTGAGAACCCCAACTATTCACACAAATCTTCCTCAACTCCTGATATTTGGAGTTGTTAGCTAAGGTTGGGTATCCATTCCACAAGTCTTCCCAAAAATTTTCATTTTCTCCATTTCCAACTTGCCAAGTTATATGTTGTGTTATAACAGGTCGACAGCTAGAAATAAAGTTCCAAACCATAGAGCCTTTTGGCAGGTTTGGTGTAGTTAAAATCCTCTCAACTTCCATTGAATCTAGATATTTTAATTTTAGTAGCTTGACCCATAATAGATTTTGATTTTGATACATACTCCAAATCAATTTTGCACCCAGGGCTTCATTCATTAAATTCCAATCTCTTAACCCAACACCCCCATTGGCTTTTGTTTTACAAACTATTTTCCATGCAATTAGAGGCCATTTATCTTCATAATTTTTTCCATTCCACGGGAACTTCCTCATTCTCCCATTTATAAGCTATGTAATCTTCTTAGGTATCTTAAGACACATCATTGAGAAAATGGGGATTGCACTGATTACAGACTTAAGTAGGAGAATTCTTCCAGCAAAGGTAAGCCATCTTCTTTTCTACCCTTCTAATTTTCTAGTGCATTTCCCTACAAGATCCTTCCACAAGTTGGCCTTGGAAGCCCCTTTAAACAATGGAATTCCAAGATATTTTCTTGGGAGTTTCCCAGCCTTAATACTGATAATTCTATAGATTTCTCTCTATTTTCAGAGATCCACATTAAAAAATTAGACCGCAAATTTGTGCCAATTTATGCACTATCATGATGCATTACTATATAAGTCCAGAGTTCTCTGTATAATTCATGCTTCCCTCAGAGAGGCCTCACCCACCAAGTTGGTATCATCGGCAAACTATAGATGTTTAATGGGTTCCAAACCCACAGTCATTTTAATTCCTTTCCAATCTCCAAGAGCTCTTTTTCTTCTAATTAATCGCCCAAGCGCTTCAACCATAATGATAGAAAGGAAAGGAGAGATAGGGTCACCTTGGAAAATTCCTTTAGTAGATTTGAAAAAACCTTGTGGATTGCCATTAACCAACATTGAAAATATGGGTGTATTAATGCAACACTCCACCCATTTGATCCATTCTTCACAAAAACCAAAACATCTTAGGACTTTGATCAAAAATCCCTTGTTGACCGCATCATATGCTTTCTTTATATCCAGTTTAATCATCATTTTCTCGAATTTATTCTACTGAAGGGTATGTATTATTTCATGGGCTATAATGATCCCCTCATAAATTGATCTGTCTAGGGTAAAGTCACTTTTTTCCTCTGAGATTATGTTTTGCAAAATGTTTTTCATTCTATTCGCCATTACCTTAGATATGATCTTGTAGATTGTGTTACAAAGGGAAATAGGTCCAAAGTCTTCAAAAGACATTCGGTCTTCTTTCTTTGGGATCAGAGTGATGAAGGTGTTGTTAAAATATAGGAAATTAAAACCTCCAGCTCTTGATTCTTCTACCACCTCCCAAACCTCATGACCAATCAAATCCCAAAATTGTTGGAAAAATATGGTTGAGAAGCCATCAGACCCTGGTGCTTTTTGAGCCCTTGGGTCAAAAACAACCTTTTTGATTTCTAAAAGTGTGTAGAGTTTCTTTAACATTACATTTTGGGCATCTGTGACACAAGTGAGAATGATATTTTGTAAATCCAAATCTGTTCTATGGAAGTCTGGATCCTCTGTATATAAATTTTGAAATTATCTTACTACTTCTGGATTAATTTCCTCTGGTTCCTGCACAACAACACCATCTCTATTCTGGATAGAAAAAATCTTATTCTGTGACCTTTGAACTTTTACAAAATTATGGAAGAAAAGTATGTTTTTATCTCCTACAAGCCATAATACCCTAGATTCCTGCCTCCAGTATGTTTCTTCCCTGTTTAGCACTTCACCATAAAGTTTATTTAATCTATTTTCTTCTTCAAAATCTGCCTCATTCATTCCATTTGCAATAATATTGGAATGCAGAAATTCTAATTCACTTTCTAAAGCTTCTTTTTCCACAAATATGTCCTTAAAAGTCTCTCTATTCCAAACCTTCATTTTTTCTTTTAAGTGTTGCAATTTTTTGGAAAAAATGAAAGCTTTGTTATCTCTTCTTGGTGGGGCTTGACTCCACCACATTTTCACCCGAGCCTTAAAATATTTATGTCACAGCGACATAGCTTTGAATTTTAAGGTGGGCTCTCTCCAGAACTTTATCCTCCTGAATTCTCAGATTTATTGGATAATGATCAGATCCAGTTAAAGGTAGAATCTCAGCCCAGCATGTCCAATTGGTGGCTGTCCAGTTTCCAGCCAAAAAAAAATGATCCAGTTTATCTGCAATATTTAAAAAACCACACCTTCTATTTTTCCATGTGTATTGTCCATTTCTTAGCTCAAGATCGACCAAACCATTTTCAGTAACAAATGTAGAGAAATCCCTCTGACTATGTCCTGTCCAACCCAACCTGCCTTTTTTCTCTATTGGATTTAAAATGGCATTGAAATCACCTCCTAGCAAAGATATCTCATTGTGGTTCCTATTTAAGATATCAAAAATACCCTGCCATAGTGCCCTTTTTTGAGTAGGATTATTCGGCCCATAGACATTCAAAGCTTGAAATCAAGTGAGAAGATGCCTTGATCTAACTTCTACCCAAATCCAAGACCTTTGACATTCAATAATTGATACCTCCACTATTGTCTCCATCCATAAAACACAAATTTCCCTAGAAGCACCATTTGCATCTGAAAAACAACTTCTCCATCTACTGAATTTTCTAGCAAAAACTTCTAACTCTTCACCACTTAACTTAGTTTCTTGTAAAAAGATAATATTTGGTTTCACTTGATCCAAGCCTCGTTTGATCAGGTGAATCTTGTCAAGGGAATTGCAGCCCCTAACATTCCATGATAATATTTTCATAGCTCTTGGGGAGAGGCAAAGCCCATCCCTGAGTTCAGCAATTTGTATTGGTTTGATGCGCACCCTGCCAAAGTTAACCTTGTCTTGTTAGACTTTCTCCCTCTTTTTTTTCCCCCTACAGATGGTTTTGATTTCATTGTTTCCTTCTGAGATATTTTTCTTTTTTCTAGCACATTGGTTATTTCTTCTAGGCCAAAAACATCCTCCTCTTCATCCTCTAGTGCCCAAGGGGAATCAGCATCCGACTCCACATGGTTTCCACTGCTATCATTAATAGTTTCAAAAGGTTTTCCAGATTTCTAATAGGAGAAATCTGTATGTCCTTAAACCCATCACTATCATTTGGATCAACAAATCCAATAAGACCTTCCTTTTTCATTTCCACTCCCATCATGATGATTTTGGGTATGATGATAGGTCTTTGTTCAGTATAAAACTCCTCACACCGCATCATATTAGATGCATCCAATATATTTTCATATGCTTCCTTTCCTAGATATTGGTCCCCATTAGAATCTTTCATTGTGGATACCATATTTATTTGGTCACTTTGAACTGCATTCTTCATTGTCAGCATTCCCAACATTCTTCCCTTTGTTTCATTTCCTTCACTAGGTTCCAGGTTTTGTTCTTCATGTGTTTCATTTGTTCTAGGCGCTTCCTCCCTATTAGCCTCTATCATAGTAAGCCCCAGATCTATCAAACCATTTTGTAAAAATTCTTGCATGTTCACTTTATTTCTGTATTCATTTTTCAGGAGTTCATTAATCAACTCAATATTTCTTTCCCCCGGATAAGAGTTATATTTTTGTTCTGCCTTTCCTCCATTTTTTCCAAGATACTATTACTAATTTTTGTTTCACTGAAATGATCTTGTGGAATAGTTCCAGTGTAGAGGATGATATTTTTATTTATCAGATTTGCTTCACTCTCTTTCCCTCTCCTATTTCCTTTATTAACATTCAAGGGTTCTGTATGCTTTTCCACCACCACTTTTTGTGACCATACCCTATTTTTTGAAGTGAGTAATAGATTGTTGGGAAGCGGGTGTGACTCTTGCCACATGATTAAAATTTTAGGGTAGTAGAAAAATTGCTTTCAATAAGGCATTCTTTATCCCTAATAAAGGATCCCATTCGATTACCGAGTATTTTTAGGGTTTCAAAGCCCCAATACTCATGTGGTAAGTTAGGGAGAAGGATCCAAAGGGGTATTTCTTTGATTTTTTCTTTCTCTGGATAAATTTTTTTTGATCATTTATTAATGTATTACCTTTTCCATCTATCAGATGGGGCCATGCTTTAAAACCCATTCTTTATCTTCACAGGTTGGCACCGTTACCAGGTAAAATCCATTCACCATAGTTTTTAATGTAAAGGATTTTCCCCAAGCTTTTTAGCACACCACTCGCTAATCTTACTTAAAGATGGCCATTTCCCAGCCCATTTTAAGAAAAAAGCATGGTCTTCCAAGAAATTTACGGATTCGTTACATACCGTATTATCTATCTAAATAGTAGTAACAGAGCTAAGGTCTATCTTTGGAAATACTTGATCAGCTATTTCTACCGTCGAGTTGGTCTCCTTTGGTCTCCAAATTTTCTGCTTAATCTTTCAGAAATCAAAGATCCTATCATAGTGATTTTGATAGTTTGGGGGGGTCTTGTTGCTAGGGCCATTGCCAAAATGGCACTGATTCTACATTGCGTGAGTAGGAGGAAAACTCGAAAGGTTTTGAGCACTTTGGAATTTTTTTGTTTCTTGAAACCCCCAACCTCCAGTGTTTTTTTGGGTCTGATAGATTTTCCCCCATGGTTTTCCTGAATATGCCAATCCTAGGTGATTCTTGAAAGTTTTCTAGCTTTGCATCTGCAACTGTCCATTCGGTCTCCCATAGCCATTGAAATGGGAAATTTTCAAATTTCCACTTCCCGCTCGAACTCTCTATCGCTCCATTTTAAGGTTGCTCTTAATAGTTTGCAGGTTTGATAAATAGACAATTTGCAGATTCCAGAGAATGGTTTGGATAGTTTGTAGCTTTCATAGAATGGTTTTGATAGTTTGTAGCTTTCAGAGAATGGTTTCAAGAATTTTTCTGATTGTTTGCAATTTTGACCAATAGGTTGTTGACTCTCTAAGACAAGGCATGATACATATTTGTTTGGAGAAATTTCTCTTAAATTCTTGAAGTTAGGCAAAAGTGTACATGACTTTCTTACCATTCTTTCCAGAAAGAATATATATTTGTTTCAAGGGACAATCCTAAAATTAGGCCAAACCTTGTGACTATAAAGTGTAGTAGCCCTCTTAATTCTAAAAGTTACTGTGATCGAAACAAATAAATTAGGAACACATAGAAAACAAATTCAAGTGTCCAGTTGGTGTTTTTTATTCTTCTTAATTTTTAGAAAATGTGAACTATTAGATTTTATCATAGAGATCCATAAAAAATGTAGCAGCAAAATAAAATTTGTTTCTTATGGTACCATACACTAATTCCTCTAAAATATTGTTAGCTTTGTGAGCCGAGAATATTGATCAAATTGATCAAGTTCCTCCCATTGGAGCACTAGGTAAGTTTTTTTTTTTACTCTTAGGTAATTATATTTTTTCCTCATAGTAAAGAGGATACAATGAATTTCAATGGCCTTTGTGATGAAGGCATGAAGACAAAATACTATGATTTCCTTATTTATGCTTAGTTAGGTGTATGACACTGAGGTGTGCTTACTCGCAATCAAGAGGGTCATAATTACATAAGAGAAAAATAGTGGACTTTCTCACTACTGCTATGGCTATCAACATGCTTAAATAATTAAAATTTCCATTACTATGTCCATCCAGGATAGTAGATTTCAATTTTGTAACCTTTTTTTCTATAGATTCTCACTGAGTTCTTTGTTTTACTTAAGTATTTTAGCCACTTATGGAACTCTAATAGGAACCCATCTAGTTTACGTGTAATGCATGCAATAGCTATAGACATAATATATACTATATAATTCTTTATCTTGATTTGATTCCTCTTGACATTAGAAACTGTTCTACCACCAAAGTAGCTCAAGGCATTAGAATCTGTTCTACCACCAAAGACACATTTATTTTTGATGGACATGGATCTAGATGAATGTGAGGGGACAAATTTACATGATGTAAATATTAGGGAATAAATTAGGAGGAAGCAACAATAACAACAACAACAAAAAAATGAAGCTTATGACGAGGATGATGAACCAGCAGGAGGCCACCGGGAGCAGTGCGCACATCAATAATTTATTTCAATGTAAGATGCATGATAGGAAATTTAAACATATGATTTTTTCTGTAAGAGGCAACAAAATTTAACTATCTAGAATTTATTCAAGTGAAATTTCAACATTGATTATTAGGTGAAGCTTGAAATATCTGACTTGAGAATAGGTCGTATTTTTCAATATAGCAGTATGAATTAGTTAATAAACTTAGTGTGGTTTTGATGTGGTTCATATAAAAGGATGTAGATTTTATGTTGGAGTATGTGTATGTTGGTAATATACTTACAATTTGTAGTGTCTAAATGGTTGCATAATTTATGCTTATGGTTAAGAAATTTAACTTGGGAGTGATAAAGCTCTATATTATAGATTTTTAGCTAATGGTTAACCAATATATCCTAGAGTTTTGGCTTATGGTTACAAAATTATCTTTTGATTGAATGCTCAGAGAATTTTAGCTTATGGTTCAACAATATGTCTTGGGAGTATAAATCCTTTACATTGTATGGTTTTAGATTATGGCTAAATTATTTGTCTTGGGAGTATGAATCCTTCACTTTGTATAGTCTTAACTCATTACATTTGATCTTGTGAATGCAAATATGTTGTTCAACGGTTATATTAAGTGAGGAAATGAGAGAGTAGCTATATGATGAATGATATTTAACTATTTATGATGAGCTTTCGAATGTATTATATTCATTCTTGAAAAACAATGAGCACTAAAATAATGTGTAGGGGATGGTGATGCAAAGTGGGCAACTGGAAGCTTGTTTGAGGTCTCAAAATAGGGCAAGGTACCCTAGACCACCAACTTTGTGTAGGTAAAATGCTTCACACTTATCACAAGTGTAGAAGAAGGACTTGATCAAGGTTCTCTCAACCCCAAAACCCCAAGGGCAACCTAATCACTAGGTCTTATCAATCCTTCAACACCAACTACCTAGGTTGGCTTCACAAGCATAACGACCCTTAACACAAGGATACCCCCAAAATGATATATAGGACTAGGGGTGACCTATTCTTGTAGATATGGTATATTTAGGTCCCTATTGAGTAGTTCCAATGGTTATTTCACTCAAATGCAATCCATAAGGCATGGTTGCTTCACAAAACCAAGACTATGCTTGTAGCCTTTTTCAGAGGGAAATTTGATCACAAGTGAGATTTTTTCACATGAATCTATAAAATGATTGGGGATTTAGGAACCCTTTATGGCCTAAGAATTTGGACTAAATCCCTAGGAATTGGAAGTGGGAAAGAGACAGTGTAAAACACAAATTTGCTTCTATATTTAGCCCTAATTAGGCCTCCATTTACACTACAAGTGTCTTCTAGATGCATCCAATGAAAAAAATAATTATTGTATCATGTGAGGGTGTACAAAAATGACTTTCCTCTAACTTAGAGCCTTTGGTCAATCACCAAACTCAAATTATGACTGTTGTCCTAATTCTGGATAGGTGCATACATGTGAATATACACCTAGGGCATCACTCCATTGCCATTTCCCTGCGAATTGAAGAACCTATCTTGAATAATATTGAAAAGAATCATAATAAAAATATTTCCACCAAGGGTCATTTAATTCCCATGGTGGAAAGTGGAAATACACTTAATTCTCTAAGAAACCCCGAATTAGGGCCTACAATTCAGGCAGCGAGTTTGTAAATTGGATAACTTTCAAGAAAAAATTGATCAGGGAATGAGACCAAAACCAAATGGAAGAAAATTCATACCCCTAACTCCTGGTGTTAGACTCACATGCCCCTCTATCCATACCTGACCGTACACGGTGACTGTTTCCTTCAGAATATAAGAAAATGGTTATCTTTATTGATTTCAAAATGCCAAAGTACATCATCATCCTACCACCCACCTGAAAGGGATATTGTAGGCTCTCCCAATGGTTACATGAAAAGTTTGAACTGACTTGACCATTTGGGAGTTGGTTTTTGAAAATTTGTTAAGTTTTCTCAAAATTTGCTTGACAACTTTTGAGCAACTTTTATATTTTTGCACTTTTGCAAATCTGGTGACCAAATTTGGTCAAGATGTTATTTAGGTGATCCCTAGTGGATCCAAACTCTAAAAAATCAAAAGTAACCTATATCTAGGGTTTGGGATCATAAATGAATCATAGTGACCCAAGGGCTTATAATGTGCCAATCTTGGTACTATGGCCTTACATGTTGATCCAGTCTCTAACCCAATGTCCTAGCATTTGTAAAGGCATCTTAGGACCTTGAGAGAACCCCTAGGGTCCATAGGAATAGTTGGTTCAGTTTGGGTGCTCCTACACCATACTCCCCATGATATTTTAACTCAAGTTCCCACTTGAGGATAGCTGGTCAACAGTGGCTCCATGTTGTTTGATCTAGTCCTATGTCAGCCATGTAGCATCGATTGGAGGGAGTCCTTTCCATTTTACTAAGTATTGCATGTAATTGTTCTTTCTTGTCTGCTTCAAGACTTTGGTTTCCAAAATAGTGTCTATTTCCACTTGCTTTCTTGGTGGGAGATTGATTACATAGTCTCCAGCATCTTCAACCTGTGATCCCTACACATTGACAATGTTTGCAACACACTTGTAAGGGGTGAGGTCTGCAATATTAAAAATGGGAGAAATCAGTAAGGTAGGAGGTAAGGATATCTCATAAGCATTTTCACCCATCTTGGTGAGGATTGTGCAAGGACCAATCTTCTTCATGTGCAACTTGGAATATATGCCTTTATGGAGTCTCTCCTTCCTTAGGTATGCCCATACCTTATCTCCAACTTTGAAGTGAACTTCTCTTCTCCTCTTATCTTCTTGTGTTTTGTACTTCATAGTTTTTTGTTGTAGTGATTCTTTTACCTCTGTCTGCACTTTAGAGATTAGTTTGGTTAACTCCTCTCCTTGTGCACTCACTCTGAAATCAGATGGTAACTCTACTAGATCTAATGAACCTTTAGGATGAAGTCCATATACTGTTTGAAATGGTGTCTTTCTAGTGGACCTATTCATGGAGTCATCGAATGCAAATTTTGTCTGAGGTAGGATCATGTCCCAAATTTGTGTATACTATTTGGTTAAGCATCTCAAGAGATTACCAAGTAATCTATTTACCACCTCCATTTATCCATATGTTTGAGGGTGGTATGCTGAACTATAAGTCAAAATTGTGCCCAAATTTTTGAAGAGTGTTCTCCAAAAGTGACCCTAAAATTTGACATCTTTATCAGACACTATTGTTTGTGGTAGGCCATGTATCCTAACCACTTCCTTAAAGAGTAAATGTACTATATGAGAGGCATCATTTTTCTCTTGCAAGGGAAAAAGTGCACCATTTTACTAAATATGTCCACTATTACAAAAATACTATCATAACCTTGCTTTGTACTTGGCAAACCCATAACAAAATCCATAGAAATTGATTCCCATGGCCTAGAGGGAATTGGTATGGGTTGATACAATCCTTGGTTAGTGGATACACCCTTTTCTTGCTAGCAAATAGTAGAGGACTCAACAAATTTCTTGATTTCATTCCCCATCTTAGGCCAAAAATAACTTATTTTTACTAATTCAGTAGTCTTATCTATGCCAAAATGTCCTCCTAAGCCACCACAATGTTTTTCCTTAATAATATTTGTTCTCATGGAACATTTAGGGATGCACAATTGGGCTCCTTTAAACAATAACCCATTCTGAATCAGAAAATCAAAAAATTTAGTATGGTATTTGCCAACCATTTTGGTGCATACCTCAAAAGATTCTCCAAATTCTGTATCATCTCCATATAGGTGTTTTAGGGAGTCAATCCCTACACTCTGAAGTTGCACTTCCTCAACTAATCCAACCCTTCTACTTAGGGCATCAGCCACTTTGTTGGCCACTCCTTTTTTGTCTTTTATGTTGAAGGTGTATGCTTGCAACTGCTCCATCCACTTAATGTGTTTGATTCCAAGCTTCTCCTGGCTATTTAGAAAACTTAAAGCATGGTTATCAGTATAAACAATGAATTCTTTAGGGAGTAAATAGTGTCTCCATATTTTTAGGGCTTGTACCATTGCATAAAGCTCTAAATCATAAGTAGAGTACCTCATTTTGGCATCATTCAATTTTTTTGAGAAAAATGCTATAGCCTTACCTTCTTGGCTCAATACTGCACCTATGGCCAAGTTGCTTGCATCTGTTTTAACTATGAATACTTTGTTGAAGTCAGGGAGTACCAAGATTGGGTATTGTGCAACTCTATTTTTGAGATATTGGAAAGCATTTGCTACCTCCTTAGTCCATTCAAATCTGGTCTTCTTTCCACCTTTTATTGTATCGAACATGGGGGCACACACATGGCTAAAATTCTTTATAAATTTCCTATAAAAAGTTGCTAACCCATGAAAAATTCTCACATCACCTTGGTTCTTTGGTGGAGGCGAGTTGATTATTGTTGCAACCTTCTCTGGATCCATTTTGAGAGTTCCTTGGGAGATGACAAAACCTAATAAGATGAGCTCCTTTTTCATAAACATGCATTTTTCCAAGTTTATCACTAACTTGTGTTGATGGAGTCTCTTCAAAACTTGTTCCACATGTTCAAGGTGTTCCTCTCTACTATGACTAAAAATTAGAATGTCATCTAAGTAAATGACCAAAAATTTGCCAATAAAATCAATAAAAATCTCATTCATTAATCTCATGAATGTACTAGGAGCATTACTCAAGCCAAATGGCATAACAAGCCACTCAAACAATTCCTCATTTTTTTTAAATGTTGTATTCCACTCATCTCCTAGTTTAATTGTGATTTGATGGTATCCTAATTTTAAATCAATCTTGGTGAAGTAGCAAGCAATGCCTAGTTGGTCCCAAATATCTTCCATTCTTGGAATGGGGAACCTATATCTTATTGTTATCTTGTTTAGGGCCCTACTTTCAGTGCACAATCTACATTTTCCATCCTTTTTAGGAGCCAAAACCGAAGGGATAGCACAAGGACTGAGACTCTTTTGGATGAGTCCCTTCTCTAGTAGTTCATTCACTTGCCTTGCTATCTCACCATGTTGCACTGGAGTCATCTTGTATGGGGCTTTGTTAGGCAAAGAGGAGCCAGGTATCAAGTCAATTTGGTGATTGATGTCTCTTATGGGAGGGAGGGTTGTGGGTAGGTCACTAGTAGTGACATCACTGTATTTTATTAGTAACTTCTAAACTTCATCTGGTATAGCATCATCCTTATTAGACCTTACATTATCCTTAGGCTTGGATATTAAGACATATGCTTTAGTTTCATATTCTTTCAAAACTTTAAACATTTCTTTCTCCCCCATGGTTATGACAGTTGGTTCTTTCTCTGTCTTGCTATCAGGCAGGGGTTTCATGGTGAATGTTTTCCCATCCTTGGTGATAGAGTAGGTATTTTTCCTACAATGATGAGTGGCGTCAACATCACACTGCCAAGGTCTTCCTAAAAGAATGTGGGATGCATCCATCTCCACAACATCACAAAGAACTTTGTCTTTAAATTCTTCTATTGAAAACTCTATCCATGCTTGTTTAGTGACTAAGGTTTGTTGACCCTTTGTTAGCCAAGAAACATGGTAAGGGAAAGGATGAGGTTTCTTATGGAGGTTTAAATTTTGTACCATTTCACAAGAAACATGATTTTCAGTTGAGCCAGAATCTATAAGTAATTGACATACTTTTACATTGCATTTGATCTTTGTCCAGAAGAGATTATTTCTTTAAGGAGGTTCTTGGCTTTGTGGTACTTGGAGGAAGACTGGTCTCATCATCAAACATTGTCCTTCCTCTAGTTCTAATTCCGTTGCATTTGCATTGTCATCTTGCTTATCCTCTTGAATCAGTTGTGCTCTCCTTTCTCCATGATTGTTATTGTTCCTCTTTTTAGGGCATCTTCCTGCATGGTGCCCCAACTGATTACAATAGTAACACCTTAGTGGCCCATTTCCTCTTCCTGTGTTTTTTCTTCCCCTATTGAAGGGTCTTCTCCCTCTATAGTTACCTCTAGATTTTGTATCACTATTTCTTTGTCTCCTTGGTCAAGGGCCCTGCTGCTACTGCCACTGTATTGCCCTCTATTCCAAGAGGTTCCTCTACCCCTAAATTTCTTCCCATTGTCATTAGTCTTTCCCTTTCCAAAGTCCTACTTTCTTTCCACTTTTTCTCTACCTTGAGTGTCATTTGATAGCACTTGTTTACTATGGTAGGGAAGTGTAGGCTAAATTCCTCTTGAATGGATACTTTAAGGCCATTCATGTATCTTGCCAATTTATCTTCTTCATCTTCTGCCACATTTGTCTTCATACACAATTTTATGAACTCTTCAGTATATAGGCCTACATACATATCCTTTTGTTTTATACTTTGCTTCCTCCTATTGAGTTGAACCCCATAGTCTTTAGGCACATAGGTCTCCTTGACTAATGCAACCATTTTATTCCATGAAGCGATCACACTCTTTCCATTCTTCACCCTCTCTGTTTGGATGAAGTTCCACCAAGTTAAGGTTGCTCCCTTCAACTTGGATCTTTCCATTTTCACCCTCTTCTTCTCAGGGATGTCCTCACACTCAAAAAAACTTGTTAAAGCCTCTATCCAATCCAAGGCCAAGTCTGCATTCACCTTTCCATTAAAAGTTGGCAAATCCAACTTCTCATCCATGGTTCTTCTCCCCATAGATTTCAAGGCATCTATGAAAGGTCTCTGGTCTATAGGAATGTTCACATCCTGATCAGGGTTGTCACTCTCTGACTCACTCCCCTCTTCACCACCAGAAGTGTCTCCTTTACCCTTCTCTACCTTGTTCTCCAACTCATGGATTCTCCTTTTCAAGATTGCATTTACTGCCCTCTATTCTCTAACCATTTTTTCCAGTTCTATGTTTGTAACCCTTGAAGGGACATCTTCATCCTTAGGAGTAGACATGGCTTTGATACCACTTGATGCAAAGTGGGAAACTGGAAGCTTGTTTGAGGTCTCAAAATAGGGCAAGGTACCCTAGACCACAAACTTTGTGTAGGTAAAATGCTTGACACTTATCACAACTATAGAATAAGGACTTGATCAAGGTTCTCTCAACCCCAAAACCCCAAGGGCAACCTTATCACTAGGTCTTATCAATCCTTCAACACCAACTACCTAGGTTGGCTTCACAAGCATAATGACCCTTAACACAAGGATACCCCCAAAATGACATATAGGACCAGGGGTGACCTGTGCTTGTAGATATGGTCTATTTAGGTCCCTATTGAGTAGTTACAATGGTTCTTTCACTCAAATGCAATCCATAAGGCATGGTTGCTTCACAAAATCAAGACTATGCTTGTAGCCTTTTTCAGAGGGAAATTTGATCACAAGTGAGATTCTTCCACATGAATCTATAAAATGATTGGGGATTTAGGAACCCTTTATGGCCTAAGACTTTGGACTAAAGCCCTAGGATTTGGAAGTGAGAAAGAGACAGTGTAAAACACAAATTTGCTTATGTAATTAGCCCTAATTAGGCCTCCATTTACACTACAAGTGTCTTCTAGATGCATCCAATGCACAAAATAATGATTGGATTATGTGAGGGTGTACACAAATAACTCTTCCTCTTACTTAGAGCCTCTGGTCAATCCGCAAACTCAAATTATGATTGTTGTCCTAATTCTGGATAGGTGCATACATGTGAATATACACCTAGGGAATCACTCCATTGTCATTTCCCTACAAATTGAAGAACATATCTTGCATAGTATTGACAATAACCATAAGAACAAGCTTTCCACCAAGGTTCATTGAATTCCCATGGTGGAAAGTGGAAATACACTTAATTTTCTAAGAAACCCTGAATTAGGGCCTACAATTCAGGCAGTGAGTTTGTAAATTGGATAAATTTCAAGAAACAATCAATTAGGGCATGAGACCAAAACAAAATGGAATAAAATTCATGCCCCTAACTCCTGGTTTCAGACTCACATGCCCCTCTATCTGTACCTAACTGTACACGGTGACTGTTTCCTTTAGAATGCAAGAAAATGGTTATCTTTATTGATTTCAAAATGCCAAAGTACATCATCATCCTACCACCCACCTAAAAGGGATATTTTAGGCTCTCCCAATGGTTACATGACAAGTTTGAACTGACTTGACCATTTGGGAGTTGGTTTTTGAAAATTTGTTAAGTTTGCTCAAAAGTTGCTTGACAACTTTTGAGCAACTTTTACATTTTTTGCACTTTTACAAATCTGGTGACCAAATTTGTTCAAGATGTTATTTAAGGTGATCCCTAGTGGATCCAAACACTAAAAAATAAAAAATAACCTATATCTAGGGTTTGGGATCATAGATGACTCATAGTGACCCAAGGGCTCATAATGTGCCAATCTTGGTACTATGGCCTTACATGTTGATCCAGTGTCTAACCCAATGTCCTAGCATTTGTAGAGGCCTCTTCAGACCTTGAGAGAACCCCTAGGGTCTATATGAATAGTTGGTTCAGTTTGGGTGCTCCTGCACCATATGGCAAGCTATCTCAAGCATTGTGGTTGGGGAGTTCTATTTGTAATATACATGTTTATGATCATTGTTATGAGCTTTATTTCTAAGAGAACAATGCCTATGGGATTTTCAGTTGCCTGTCATCATCAATTGCTTGGTTATGATCAGTAACTTTGCTTGGTAAGATTGCAGAGTGAATGTAGTGTTTAGCAATAAACTCAAGCCTACATTAGGAAGAGTGAATGCAATGTTTAGCAACAAACTCAAGCCTACATTAGGAATATTGGTTTATGAAAATTACCATCTAACAATTGTACTCTCTAAAATCCATGAGCTTTTCGAATACACTTCTAAATCCTTCAGAAATGGCCACAACAATTTGATAGCTTTGCAAGTTAGCATCTCCTTTTGAAAGAATCTCATTGTATAGATCTATCATTGTTTTAAAATAAGTGGAACTTATCGCACATATGCCTGTAACTTGGTATTTTTCTTACACCCATCCAGCATGGGCATTATTAGTAGTGTTCCATTTAGATTTATTATTATCATTAGCATTTATATTCATAATCACTAATCTCTTATTTTTCTAAATAATAAAATGGATGCACGTTCACAATGATATCCTACAATATGGTTCGTGATATTTTATCAAATAAATTTAAAAATGTGACAGAAAGGGGTATTAATATTACCCCAACTTCTCTTTTGATTTCTAACTATTGAAACAATTGTATCAATATCCTTAATGCTTACACTAAAATCCTAGCCTCAAACTCAAGCTACTATTGGAATATATTCATTTAGATACCTTGTGTCTAACAAGAAGCTTAGTTTTCTTTTTTCCTATGCCTGATATAGGTCATGCAAATTTTGGACCGATGAGAATAAGATAATATTCACAAGTTTATATTACATTGTGGAGTTGTTTCTTACAGATGTTTTACTTGTGACATGCATGGAGACAAAATGATGCATGCCACAAAAAGAGTGTCTCGAGGGGATGTGCCCCCACCTGTATGCCCCGGTAAATATTCAAAAAAGGCTATAAAAGCTTCATAGCTATAAATTTTAGGGGTGATCGCAATGACAGAGGTCGAACAAAGAATTTTGTAGGTGAAAAATACTCTTCAAAGAATTGGTTGATTTAGATTCTCAATTTTTTCAAATGTAAGGACTTCAATCTGGTAGAAACCTTAAATATTAAAGCTTTATATAAAATATTTTTTAAAGCCTTTTGAAAATATGGGGTGTCATACTCTACATTTCAGTTTCAGCATTTGGTTGAACAATGGATTTGGTTGACCAATCCAAAATAGATGTTGTTTCACCAAATAAATGTCATTGGATTACATAACTACATGGGTTTACCAAAAAAATAATACACCACTGTCAACAACAATTACACATATTTCTATATCTAAACTATTATACACTAACTTTGAGAATGTCAAGATTCATTTACATTTTCCACTCAAACACCTATCGGTGATTCCCTTGCACCTCCTATTGGTGCAAGTGCTAGTTTATTTATGTATCATTTTTTTACTCTCATTTCCATTCACGACAAGGAAGGAAAAAAATGCAATAGAGAATATGAGGGAGATACTTCATTTTGAAGGGCATTCTTGAGCATTTTGAGGGAGATACTTCATTTTGAAGGGCATTCTTGAGCATTTATGCAGAGGTAGAAAGAGAAGAGACTGCAAAAAGAGGGAGATGACTAAAAGAGGGAGACAACTGACATTTGGGTGGTTCTCTTCTTTTCCAAGCTAAATACACATCTGTAGGCATGTAGACAACTAGGTTTGAGTTCTCGAAATTGCTTTTAAATTTGAAAGAATGCTTTTTACAAATATGAAAGAGTTTTAGTAAATCCTCTCTTCTCTTGAATGTCTTTGTTCATAATCTGTTGTTGTAAAATGAAAGGGTGTTTAGAATAATTTAAAAAGGGAAATCAGATTTAGAGAAGCTTTGTTATATATCTTACTTCTTCCCTAAATTCTTCACAAATTGAGAAGGGTTTTAAGAATTTTTAAGGGAATTTTCACTTCTACTCTATTTAATGGCTGAATTGCTAAATTTATTTTCTCTCTTATTTTGAAAGAAGGGTTCCATAAAAATGTATGAATAAATTTAAAGTTTCTACCTTGGGGTATGACTGGAAATTCTTCTTTTAAAATCATTGAAGCCCTAAGGTTAAATTACAAATTCTATTCCTGTTAGTATGGCTAGAAATGCTTCCTATGAATCACCATAAATTAGTATAGTGTTTTAGTGCTTAAGAAGGAGTAATTCAGACCAACAACCTTACTTCCATGATTTTTTTCTTATATAAATTTATTCTAATTATGGGTTAAGTTTTAATCCATGGTAAAGTTTTAATCCATGGTAAAGAAATTAGAAGCATAAAACCAGCTGCTCTTCTTATTGTCATAATTACATTAAATGTACTTAATGTTTTAAAATGAGGGTTTGTGTGATATATGGTTACCAAGCATTGAATATGACTATGATGTTCTTCTTCTAGTAGTTGGAAGAAATTACCAATGTTGGCTATAAACCACATTTCAAATGTTGGGCATGATGATTCATACCAACATTTGAAATGGGGTTTATGTGTTTCTAATGCATAATTAAAATTATATTTTACTATTACTTGCAGCATTATAATTGTGCTTAGAAACTATTTATTTATCAATATTTGAAACAAGGTTGGGATGTTTTTACCAACACTAGAATTGTTGTTATTTTGTACATAATCAATAATGGGAGAGTACACGTTGCTCATAATTCACATTTTAAATAGAGGGCATGTTGTTCATATCAGCATTGAAATGAGAGTTTATGTTGTTGCCAAATTCATAAGAGACTAGATCCATGGGATTATTTTACCTTGGAAGTAGAAACATGTTGTTATTTCTGATTTTGAAAATAGGATCATGTTGATTGATATGAATTTAAGTAATGTTGGAAAAGAAATTTGTTTCAATAACTGCACTAATGATGTTATTATATCAACTAAAGTTGTTATAACAACAACATTAGGGGCTATTATTGTGGAATCATTCGAGTAAAGAAATAAAACCCTCATCTTAATACTTATATTATGATATTTCACTAAGTCTTCAAATTTGGGTATGATAGAAAAATACAATACTTGTTAGATTGGGTGGTTGTCATAGCACCAAAAACTTGAACTGTTAATGCCCGATACAGCCACTAGAATTATAGAATCCATGGGAGGTTGTTAAACCCTTGTCACCAATCACTGCATGGCCTGACTGAGACCAAGGATGCACACCTTGCAACTATCCTGCCCTCAGGACATGCATGGGGTTGGAAACTGTGACCTTAGCTCTGATACCAATTGTTAGATTGGGTAGTTTCCGTCGCACCAAAAGCTCAAACTATTAATGCCTGATACAAACACTAGAATTATAGAATCCACAGGAGGTTGTTAAACCCTTGTCACCAACCACTGGATGGCCTGACTGAGACCAAGGGTGCACACCTTGCAACAATACCTAGTAGCAATAAAAGATGCTTAAATGCATGCAATATTAGTTTAAATTATGGTCATCTTGTTGATTCAGTTCTAGGAGCTTAGAACCATGGATGTTTATGCAAAGTATACCCTATTTAATCTTAAACGTAAGAATGAACCATATAATTAGTGCAGAATCTTATTCACTATAACGGCTAGGGTGAAAATAATGAGAGTTTGCAGCTCCAATTTCACCAATGTTGTGAAAGCAAGGAAAGGATACCCTGTGGCTAGTAAGTATAAAGATTAATTTTTAAGAGAAAAAGAATTATTCCTATTCCACCATGAGCTGTGAAACCAACCTGATTAGGGTGTGTAATTGACTGTGTGAATAGTCATGCTTGCAATAGAAAAACCTTCAGCAAGGTACACTATATGTTAGTGGTAGTCAATCGTTGCTACCATATACATAATCGAGTAAGAGGTCATACTAGTTAGGAGCACCTATAGTGTGTGACCAACTTATTATGTAGGGCCAACCACCAGAAGTCAGTTGACCTTACCTTATGATCATTTATACACCCTTGTGAAGGGTCGGGCCCACTTTGAGTAGGAAGTGAGAAAGGGGGATTAGTTTGATCTATGAATGGGTGGTAAAAATGCCCTAGTTCATGCCCAACATTTGAAATATGGTTTATAACCAGCATTGGTAATTTCTTCCAACTAATGGAAGAAGAACAACACAATCTTATTCAATGCTTGATAACAAAATATCACACAAGCCCTCATTTTAAAATATTAAGTACATTTAATGTAATTATGACAATAAGAAGAGCAACTAGTTTTATGCTTCTAATTTCTTTACCATGGATTAAAACTTAACCCATATTTAGAATAAGTTTACACAAGAAAATAATCATGGAAGTAAGGCTACTGGTCTAAATTACTCCTTCTTAAGCACTGAAACACTTACAGATTTATGGTGATTCATAGGAAGAATCTCTAGCCATACTAACAAAAATAGAATTTGTAAATTTAACCTTAGGGTTTCAATGATTTTAAAAGAAGAATTTCCAGCCATACCCCCAAGGTAGAAAATTTAAATTTATTCATACATTTTTATGGAACCCTTCTTTCAAAATAAGAGGGAAAATAAATTTATCAATTCAGCCATTAAGTAGAGTAGAAGTGAAAATTCCCTTTAAAAATGCTTAAAGCCCTTCTCAATTTGTGAAGAAATTAGGGAAGAAGTAAGATATATAACATAGCTTCTCTAAATCTGATTTCCCTTTTTAACTTCTTCTAAACACACTTTGATTTTACAAAAAATTATGAACAAAGACATTCAGGAGGAGAGAGGATTTACTAAAACTCTTTCCTATTTGTAGAAACTCTTCTTTCAAATTTAAAAGTAATTTCCAGAACTCAAACCCACAACAACAACAACAATCAAAGCTTGTCTACATGCCTGGAGATGTGAATTTAGCTTTGGAAATGAGAGAGCCACCCAAATGCCAACTATCTCCTTCTTTTTGTAGTCTCATTGATGCATGAGCATCTTGGGTTCTTGGCAATCCTATATCAACCAAAAATAAGTTTGTTTTGGTTTAGTAGCTTGTTGGAGACTGCTCGGTAAAGTGCTCAGTGAATGCTTTTGTTTTCTCAGTTGAAGACTTGTTTGTTCTCTGCTAGGGCTTGATTACTTGTTTCTATCTTGCTTTATTGATGGGTCTGATAATCCATAAAGGATCAGAAGTTTTCATTAGTATATAAGTAGACAGGTTTGGTCGGCCAGTCATGATCACCGAGTGTAGTGAACACCAAAATGTTTTGAACACCAAATGATAGCACAATCAATTGAGTAGTATATCAATCGAGTGACATCACCAAGCACCAGTCTATGATGCCATCACCAAGAAGTCTACACTGAGAGACAACATTTCACCGAGAAAAGTGGATCTAACCTACACGTCAGCTAGAGCACTTTAATCTTTAAAATTGATTTTTGCTTAGTTGGATAACTATTTTTTTATGGATTAAGAAAAGTGTTAATTGTGGATGTAATTAGTTAACTAATTGTATTCATGCAAAGTAGGAGATCAAGGACAAGTTGTAAACCTTTGATCTTAGATTTTTTCAAGAAAAAGGTGAAACCTAATTAGGTCAAATCTTTTGTATACAAATGTAATAATCAATCAAGAATGACATGATTGTAGCTGCCAAGGATATCTATGGATCAAATAGAGAGTTTCATGCACAAGGATAGATAAAGGAGAATTCAGTTTATAAAAAACTACATACAAGGATACCGAGTAGAATAGAGGTATCATCCATCACAATAAGGTGATATATTTTGTGTACTTAACGGATCTGTAATCAGCAATTTGAGATTGCAGCAATCAGGTCATGTATTTTGTTACTCTCTAACAATTTTAGCAAACAACAAAATCCTTTCACAAGGTGGCTTAATATTCTTTTTTAAAATCTCCTAACCAAGTGCACACATACATTGTGTTTCTAAAATCTCTTAACTGAGTAGACTTAACAAGTCTAACATGTTACTCCTAATAGGGTAGGATCATCAGAAGTGATCACAACATGTAGCCCTAACAAGCACCTTCCATTCTGTAGATAGTGAAACTTTGTGGGTTTCATCCCCACCATAATTTTTACCTTCTAACAAGGGTTTCTATGTGATCAAATACTTGTGTCATGTGTAAATGAGTTCCATGAATGTTTCAATGTTTGTTTACATGCATTTGCATTTATGTTATGATATTGCATGCATGAAGTAGAAAAGATACAGTGATCAGTTATGCAAGTAATGAGTACTGAGTTTTAATTTGTAAAAGTTTTTAAGGGTACTGATTCACCCCTCCCCTCTTAGTACACACCCTTCCAGAAAGGTTTAATCACTTGAGAGAAAAGATCTTACAATGGAAAGGTATAAGCTTGATAAAAATATTGAGAATTAGAAGTTGCAAATATAGATTTTATTTTAGCAATACAAAGAGGCAAGAAACAAATTGAAAGAGTTATTGGCTGAAAGGAAAGTCATGGCATCTCGCTACAATGAAACTGAATATCATGAAGAAGAGATACTTGACCTATTTAATTCATTTGGATCTAGATCTGGTATTATATCTAACACATCTAAAGGAAGCATTACAGATCTAAATAAAATCAATAAATATTTGATTGAACAAGTGAAAGTACTGCAGATCAGTCAAGAGACACAAATGGTAAGAATGATTGATGTTATGAATAATGCAAGACAAGTTGAACAAGAAATAACTTTGGCTATTGATGACAGGAGAAAGATTATTGAAAAGTTGCAAGAGAAAGAATCTGAGATACAGAGACTTACTGAACATCACCTTGAGATCTCCAATCAAATAGTTCTTGTGAGTCATGAGACCAACCAAGTGAACATGGAACTTGCTAGAAAATGGGAAGTTATTGGTGAACTAAAAGAAGAAAATGAGAAACTGAAGAAATAAGTGAAGATTCAACAACAACATAATGATATGATCAAGAAAGTTGAAGATAGTACAAAAATAATGGATGAATTTATGAATAGACAAAGTGTTGGAATAGTCCCAAGGGATAACTGAGAGGGGGGGTGAATCAGTTATCAGCTAGTTTAATTATTTTCTCCAATTAATTACAGAATAACATTAAGCATGTACACATTCAAATAACACAAAATAGAATGCCATAATTTTGGTTACGGGGAAACCAAAATAGGTAAAAACCCCAGTGGGAATTAGCACCCACAAAGAACTATACTTGAGTATAATAATCCCTGTTAGAAGATCTTACAACCCTGTTAGGAGTTGATCTTTACAATGCAATAAGTACAGTGACTTGGTTAAGGTTCATACCCTGTTAATAGTATTTTACAAATAATCTTGTTAGGGGTGAGGACTCACTGTCCAAAATCTCACTGCTAAAATGATGAAGGCTACAACCTTCAGTAAAATAAATATACAAGTTATATCTGATAATGAACTGTTTGAGTAGACCTGTTGTCTTGATCAGTTCCAATGTATTGTATGCTTTCACTACTTCTTCACATATATCTTTGTCTGATGAATGAAATGGCTTTACTATCCCAAAACAACTAGAATTATGCTTTATTCTTTTTCTGTCTCTTTTCTTATCATTCACACTTAGCGATTACAAAATGAACTGTTATTTGTATCTTCTCCAAAAGGTATGATCATGTAGGCTATAGGAATCCCTTAAATGCTTTTCTTATCAGCCAAACTAAGCACGCAACATAATTAGAACTGTGCAACTCAAAAAGAATAGATGCATCGCTTAACGTAGTTGGCTCCACCAAAATTACCCAAACGTCATGCTTCAAATGAAACATGACTAGCACCTTTGGTTAATTGTATTTTCCTCATAAATAAACATGAATATGAACATGCCTATCCCATAGATAGGTGCAAGTGAAGAATTAATAAATTTACTGTCGGCTTCCTGAAAATAGTCTTCTAAAACTGTGGCTGGTAAACAGAGTAACATGACTCAACTATTATTGAACATCTGAATCTGCGTGTATGCACATGGTATAGTGGCTATGTCTGAAACATAAAAACAACCACGCAAGACTTCCAATTATCCATACTAAAAAGTGAATACATTTCACTGCTAAATACTATATGTTGTCATCAATGAAAAACATACAGTCAACTATTTGCACAAAGGAAAATCTCCAACAATCTCCCCTTTGACATTGATGGCAATATATGATTAAAAATACCATCAATTCAAAAGTGTCTTCTTTCTTTTTACAATCTTCTCAATATCCTCATCAAAGGTTCCTCTTCACTACTGCAACTCCTCTGACTATGTTTTTATTTTCATAAATATATACTCCCCCAGAGTATATGCTCCCCTTACTATATACTCCCCCTTTGACATCAATGGCAAAGTATGCCAAATACAAATAAGCATAGGTACTACTCCAGAAGTAGAGTAGTCAACCACTCATCAGCCACAAAGAACTGATGCATTTACTATGATTTCTAATCAGAGTCAGGAAAGGGAATTACTCTCAGCTTCTTCTTGAGATACTCAAAAGTATATTTTGATAGAGTTTTTCTGAATATGTTTGCCAACTGATCTTTGGTGCTCACATAATCCAACTTCACTTCTCCTTCTGCAACTTTGTCTCTTAGAAAGTGATATTTTATTTCTATGTGTTTTGTCTTTGCATGCATCACAGGGTTATTTGACATATTAATAGTGTTGGTGTTATCATAATGGATGACAATGGGATAATCAATTTGAATTCTAAAGTCTTTAATCATCTGTTTGATCCAAACCATTATTGAACAATTCAATGCGGCTGCTACATACTCAGCTTCTGTTGTTGACTGAGAAATACAGTTTTTCTTCTTGCTTGTCCAAGTAACCAACCTATCTCCAAGAAATACTTCTCCTCCTGAGGTGCTCTTTCTTTCATCAACGCAACCTGCCCAATCTACATCTGTGTACACATGAAGTTCTACATTTTCTAAGTTAGGATACCATAAACCATGGTCTATAGTTCCCTTTAGATATCTGAATATTCTTTTTATTGCCATCAAGTGATTCTATTTAGGTTTAGCTGCAAATATCCCAACAATGCCAACTGCATTAGATATATCTAGTCTAGATTGAGTGAGATATATGAGTTTTCCAATCATGGAATTGTAAAGTGATTTGTCAACTTCTGTGGAGTCATCTTTTTTAGAAAGCTTGCTTCTTGTTATCATAGGAGTGCTTATCGGCTTGCAATATTCCATCTTGAATGTCTTTGTAAGAAGAATGAAAAGAATGAAAACATAAACAAGAAGTAATCCAAGAAAATGAAATGTTAGAAGATTTACCATAAACCAAAGGAGAGAAAGATTTCAAGATCAACCACAAAGCACTTCAAGAA
>MU226321.1:658021-673147 GCA_018584345.1 Thuja plicata
TTGCATTGCACTTATCATGATAAATCCTTCATTCTTAGATTGGTCCATGGTTGTGAGACTCTCGTCCTGAGAGCAATTTCAAAAACCCCATCTAGATAGAAGGCAACAGGTCGAATCACACAGGCAGATAAGATGAATAACTCATATTCAGTCTTGTTTGTATCTGGTGAAGAAGGACTATGTTGAAGTGTGTGGTTGATTAACAAGGCCAAAATTAACACATACATAATGAACTTGTTGAAGTTCCTTTGCCTTGTTAGAAGCAGTCTTTACAAATTGAGTACAATGACCTGGTTAAATGTCTGACCCTGTTAGGATTCTTTTACAATAACCCTGTTAGGGGTGGATGGCTCACTTCCTAGGCTCACTACCCAAATAATATGAAGGTTGCAACCCTCTGAATGTTGATATGCACTATATCAAAAATGAACTATTGTAGTGACACTGTTGTCTGATCAGTTCCGTGTATGCGTGGATGCTCTTACTCCTTTAAAGAGTTATATCATCTTCTAACTTCATTATATTGACCCTCTGTAACTTCTTCTTACATAATCATTGACTTCTCTTACATGTTGTAACATAATAATACATTACATACTTATATCTTTACAAACGAATAGGCGCGACCCAAAACATAACACTTAGTCAGCCTCTTAACAAAATATACAACACTTCTGAACAAGTCGGCTCAAGCATGTTTACAAAAATATTAATTACATCATAAAAAACTTATAACTAAACATGCATAGCCTTAGTATCACAAAATAATACACGCTGATCAAAATAGTAGTCAACTTCTGTGCTCTGTATTCTGGATTATTTCTTGGACTGCAGTGTACTAATCTGTCTGTAACTTTTCCGTACTGATGTTCTGTATCTTGCACATTTGGATATAGCATATGCACACACACACCATAGATTATATATCTAAGCATGGCTGATCCGATGTGGTCTCTAACATGCATGCTGATGTGTTGATCACCATATCTGTCTGACTGCTCTGTATTCTGTACTGAGTCTTTTTATCTCTTAAGTTATCTTTGACAGAAACTTAGTATGACTTTATTGCCATGATTGACAACACAAAATAATCCATGCTTCCTCACGAAGTCAACTTTCCAACACTTCAATCATATGTGCATATTCATAATATCTCTCTTGAATCATGAACTTCTCATCAATCTTCACATGTGCACTTTCAATGATTTTCTTCAGCCTTAAATTAAAACATCTGTAAGCTTTTCTCTTAGTAGAGTAACCAAGAAAAATACCTTCATCACTTCTAGCATCAAATTTGCCAACACCATAATCTCTCTTGATGTAGCACTTGCTTCCAAAGATTCTGAATTATTTTACTGTAGGTACATTACCAAACCAAAGGTCATATGGTGTTTTGTCTACGCCTAGTCTCAGTTGAATTCTATTGATAGTATAGACTGTTGTATTGACTGCATCTCCCCAATAGCTGTGCACAACTTTTCCTTCAATCATGATAGTGTGTGTTGTGTCAAGTATTATCTTGTTTCTCCTTTCTACAATTCCATTTTGTTGAGGGTTTATGGGTGCACTTAGTTGTCTTTTAATCCCATGTTCTTTGCAATACTCAAGAAACTTGTCAGAGGTGAATTCTCCTCCTCTATCAGATCTTAGACATTTTATTTTTAATCCAGATTCATTTTCAACTTTAGCTTTGAATATTTTGAACTTCTCAAAAGATTCAGGTTTGTCTTTCAATAATGCAACCCACATCATCCTGGAGAAATCATCAACAAACAAAATGAAATACCTTTCAACATAGTATGATCTTGTTTGAGTAGGTCCACATAATTTTGTATGTATTGGATCTAATTTGTTCTCTACAGAGTTCTATTTGCTTCTGAATGAGGTCCTCACATGCTTCCCCATCACACATTCTATGCACATAGTATCAATTGGTCTTGCAATGCTAGGAAGGTCTCTTACTGCCTTTACATTGCTTATCTTCACTATATTGTCAAGATTGATATGACAAACTCTTTTGTGCCAAAGCCAATTGTCATCCACTTTTGCAACAAAACAACTTACTTTGGAGTTAAGCTAAAAAAAATTACCTTTGGTCTTTGAGCCTGATGCAATCATGTCTCCTTTTTTGTTGTTAATAATGCATATGTTGTTTTTGAATTTCAATTGATATCCTTTATCTAGAAGTTGTCCAACACTTAGTATGTTATGATGCAAACTATCAACATATAGAACATCATATGTCTTGTTCTTTCCATCTAAGGTGATAGATCCTCTGCCTATGATAGGTTTGGGAGTGTTATCTCCAAATCTAACCATGCCACCTTTGTACTTATCTAGATGTACAAATATATCTTTGTCACCTATCATGTGATGTGAACACCTGTTGTCTATGATCCAGTCTGTTCTGATGTCAGCTTGTGAAACTAAAGCCAATTCTTGTGATTTCTTTTTATCTTCAATTTCTATTTCATCAATCATTTGTTCATTATCTTTAATTGTAATGAATCCAATTTCATCTTCTCTTGAATAATCATCATTTACACCATCTTGAACATGATAGCATTCCTTAGTATTTGGGTTTGTAATCTAATTTGTACTTCTTGACTCTTGTAGGACACTTGGATGCAAAGTGGCCAACTTTGTTGCATGAAAAACATTTGAATGGTAGTTGTCCTTCATATTTTCCTTTACCTTTTCTTTCCTTTTTGGAAATCATAGCAATGATTTCTTCTAGTTCTGTATCAACTTCTTCTTTCTCAATATTACTAGATTTCTTACCATGGACTGAGGCTTTAAAAGTTGTTTCCATTTTAGGTTTTGTCTTCAATCTTGATATCTCAAATGCTGATATTTTGCTGATCAGGGTTTCTCTTTTGAAGTCCTTTGAGAATTGCATGGTTTCATCCAAGATTTTTTTCTTTCTTTCATAATATGTTGTCAATTTGGTCATCAGTTTGTCCATTATATCATCTTCTGAAATTTCTCCACCATTGTTCCTGATTCCTGAGACTGCTTCATTAATCCTTTGATTGTAAGCTCTGATGTTTTCTTCAGGTAGCATCTCCAAATTGTTGTATCTTTTCTTCCATGTCTTTCTGCGCACATTCTTGGCTTGGATGTCTCCTTCAAACATGTCTTTTAGGTATTTCCAAATTGAATATGCTTTGTTTTCCTTCTTGATCTTTGAAAATTCACTGTCAGATAGGGCACTGATTAGGGCTTCTTTGGCAATTGCATTTTGGGTGAATACTTCCTTTTGTTTATTTGTAGGTCTTCTTCTGCAAGGTCTTTCAAGGTGGGAACATCAATTGCATGAGTAGAAATCTCATAGATCTCAAAACCAACGCACTGAAGATGTGTTATCATTTTGTTCTAGCAGTCAAGATAATTCTCTCCATCAAACTTAGGACTCTCTTTCCTGAAGTACGCCATTTGATCTACCTTAAGCTATTAGGCTTTCTCTCCAAGGCACTTGGCTCTTATACCAATTGTTGGAATAGTCCCAAGGGATAACTAAGAGGGAGGGTGAATCAGTTATCAGCTAGTTTAATTATTTTCTCCAATTAATTACAAAATAACATTAAGCATGTACACATTCAGATAGCACAAAATAGAACACCACAATTTTGGTTATGGGGAAACCAAAATAGGTAAAAACCCCGGTGGGAATTAGCACCCACAAATAACTATACTTGAGTATAATAATCCATGTTAGAAGATCTTACAACTATGTTAGGAGTTTATCTTTACAATGCAATAAGTATAGTGACCTGGTTAAGGGTCAGACCCTGTTAGGAGTCTTTTACAAATAACCCTGTTAGGGGTGAGGACTCACTATCCAAAATCTCGCTGCTAAAATGATGAAGGCTAAAACCTTTAGTAAAATAGATATACACTATATCTGATAATGAACTATTTGAGTAGACCTGTTGTCTTGATTAGTTCCAATGTATTGTATGCTTTCACTGCTTCTTCACATAGATCTTTGTCTGATGAATGAAATGGCTTTACTATCCCAAAACAACTACTATTTTTCTCTATTCTTTTTCTGTCTCTTTTCTTATCATTCACACTTAGAGATTACAAAATGAACTGCTATTTGTATCTTGTCCAAAAGGTATGATCATGTAGGCTGTAGGATTCCTATGAAATCTTCTCTTGTCAACCAAACTAAGCACGCAACATAATTAGAACCACTCAACTCAAAAATAGTAGATGCATCGCTTCACGTAGTTGGCTCCACCAAAATACCCAAATGTCATGCTTCAGATGAAACATGATTAGCGCATTTGGTTAATTGTCTTTGCCTCATAACTAAACATGAATCTGAACATGCATATCCCATAGATAGGTGCAACTAAAGAATTAATAAATTTACTGTCGGCTTCCTGAAAATAGTCTTCTGAAACTGTGGCTAGTAAACCTAGTAACACAACTCAACTGTTATTGAACATCTAAATCTGTGTGTATGTACATGGTATAGTGGCTATGTCTGAAACATAAAAACAACCATGCAAGGCTTCCACATATCCATACTAAAAATTGAATATAGTTCACTGACGAATACTATATGTTGTCATCAATGACAAACACATAGTCAACAATTTACACAAAGGCAAATCTCCAACACAAAGAAGACTCAACAACAATACTGGTTTAGGGTATACCGAGCATGGAAAATCATGAAACTGAGCTGATCAAAGGAATGTCTACACAAACCCAAGACCAAAGAAGTGTTCATGTAATCATTGTGGAAAACCAGGCCACACATCAAATGTTTGCAAGAGCAAAGCAAAAGGTATTCCTAAAACTACTTCTACATTCATAGGTAATTGTTATAACTGTAACAAGAATGGACACAAAGCACATGAATGTAGATTTAAGATGAACAAACCAAAGAATAAATCTTACATGGAAAAACATTTTTCTACTTGCAATATGCATGGCCACACATTTCATGAATGCAGGAAAAAAGATAAAGCAAGTTTGGAAACCTAAAGAAAAAATAAATGCATATCAACTGAGAAGAGTCGATAATACATATGTTTGGGATTACAACACTTGCGTATATTACATAAAATGTGGTAGATATGGACATATAGCTGCTAATTGTATGATAAAATGGATAAGATCTAGATACAGGACTAACCCTGGAATGGCATGCTTACACTATCATAAGGGCGGTCACTTAAGTAAGGACTGTAGAGACCGAGTGATAGAGTCAAGCACTTTTTCAAATGGAAATACTACTGAAGACATCATGAAAATGAGAAATCAAATGTGGAGAGCTTCAAACAATGATAATGTTGGGCCAAGCACTATAGTTGGTGACACCTCATCCAAGAGATCAAGTTATTCCACCACCCCCACCTAAGCAATAAAAGTAAGTATGGAATTGCACTTTATGAAGTTGTATTCTACATCAGTTCCTATATTCATTAATAATATGCCAAATTAGCATGAATGAAGATGCACTATGGTATTGCATGTCATGTTTTGTGAATCTAGTCTGGTCAGTCAATATGAACCAAGCATAAACTGCACATTGGTAAAAGACAACCGAGTTGACACTATAAATTGAGCATTGTATACTCACCGAGCTGAAGACTTTGGTGTGTTGACCAAGCATCTCTATTTTGTTGATCGAGTGGTAGATGAATCATTTAATGCATCACTTAGGGTACTTTTCTATAAAAAGGGCAACATAAACTCATTCATTCACCCAACATTAAAAACCAAATTGCAGAGCGAAGAAGTGTGATTCAGAGTGACTACATTGCAGAGTGATTCATGACACTTTCAAAGCTACTCCAATAGATTTCAAGCATTCATAGTAAACATCCAGTGAGTATCTAGACTCATTGAGTTAACAGGTTATTTGTGAAGAAGCCCTAAATTAACAAACAATGGTAACCACTTCATGAACCTCAAAGATCAAGATGGAAAAGAACAAGAAGGTCATTTTAATAAATAACTCAACCTATGAGGAACCTAACTAAAAGTTTTTCCCTAAGGTTTTTGCTCAACCCGACAACAAAGGAGCATTTTCAAGTATCCCACCTAGAATTTTATTGGTTGAAGACATTCATGCATACACTCACTGCAAAGTTGCATAGATTGGAGACTTTGAGCTTGAGGAAGACTATCAGAAGCTATGCAAGGATAGTAACCTAAGGGATGAGTACAATCACATTGAAGTGAAAGGGTTAACCAATGCCCTACTATTCCCAAAATATTTCAAAATGAAATGGATTCGAATTGTGCTCAGCCTATTGCATAACAGAAAGATGTGGTTAGATGAACCCAAGCCAATCACAAAGGTTGTGATTCATGCAGTGACTGGATACCCTCTAAATAAGAAAGAAAAATCCCTAAGACACCCTGGATGCCCTGAGATTAAAGAGTTAATTGGAGCTGAGTGGGACGATGGAGGTATGAAAATCAATTCAATCACCAACCCTAAAATGAAATTTGGTGAGTATATGATTGGATATAAAATCTTTCAAGCCATAAGATTGAACAACATTCCTTGTGGAGCAGTCGACACTACCTACAAAATAGTGAAGAAGGGATTGCAACTTGATCTGGCCAAGATTCTACTAAAACAAATTGAAGAGAACATGAGAACAATTAGATCATCCCAATCTAATACATGTAAGTTTACTTCCCTATTGATGTGCACATTCTTTTACTTACAAAATTTCTTTCCTTCTGTCAGTAATGTCACTTGGGACACCAACTGACCTATCACAACACAGAATAGTGATTACAATAAATCACTAGGAGATAATTTCACACCTCTATTGGATGCCTACTTTACATCATTCAAGAATAGGATGTAGAAGAGGATGAGAATACCTGCACAGTTAATTGAACAATACAAGGATGAGATATGTTTTGTAGTTGACACCAACACAACACTCATCAAACCTGCCACCCCAAGAATAGCATGGATACCACCATTAGACTATTAAATTTACATAGAAGTGGATACAAGAGCTATTTAATCCCCGTTGTATGAACCAGTTGACAAATCTTTAAGCAGATTTGGCACATATGAGGAAGACAAGTCAAGAATTAAGATTGTTTTAGAAGTCAAGAAAATAGGAATGAAGAAAACACAAATGGTGAATTCACTTCAGAAGAAATTTTCAGTAACTGATGAAGAGTTGGAACAATTAGTAGACGTCACCGAGGAATAGACACCCATCGGTGAAAGTAAAGAGTTAAGTGATTCAGAGTCTACAGAATCAAATGTTGAGCCACCACATGCCAAGAAAACAAAATTTACTGAAGTAATGGTTGCATCTAGAACAAGGATAAAAAAAACAAAGGTAGACTCACCACCATTAAATAAAGGCACTATAAGAACATATAAAAAAATAAATCCTAAATCCTCAACCAAGAAACCGGCATCAAGACAATGAACGAAATATATAAGAGGAAAAGAAGACAAGGATGATACTAAAGAAGCTGAAAAAGAACAAAGAATCTGAGAAGAAAAAACAAAAATACCACAGACAATTGATGAAATTGCAGAGTCAATTGTCAACACGAGCAGCCTACAACATCATAAGATTAGACAATGGGGAACTTTGTCTACCAAGAATAAGGAAAAAATAGAAGAGGTCATCATTAAGATGATGGTTGATTACAAATATGTACCTATACAATTTAGCAATAAAATTCCACAAGAGCTACATGACAATATATTAGCTAGATGTACATATACATTGCACATAGAGAAACAGATGAGAGAGAGATCCCTAGTTATATTCATGCCCAATTCCACAGTTGCATAAATTGAGTCAACAATGAAGGAGCATGCCAAAAAAATTTATGCAAAATCCAGACCATAAAAATTATTGCAGAACAAGTTAGAATATATTGACATAAAGAGAAATAAGATTTGCACTCAAATCTAATCCACCTGAGAAGATACTGGCTCTAACTGAGAATGCTCACACCGAGGAGAAGGAGGCCACACTGAGCCCCAAGAAAATATTCATCAATGACACTGAGGATGTCAATCCTATTGACTTAACCATAGAAGTAAGTAAGGTCATGGATGATATTCCTAATATATTGAAATCATTAGTGGAAAAATAGTCATAACTATACAAGATATCACTCATGGTGATCCTGATGATGATGCCAAGGCTGATGAAGATGTCACTACTACCACTGAGCCAACAAATGAACAAGACACTATTGATGTTGCACAGGCACATGTACCAGGTAATATGCCTTACTTAATGCAATCAATCAATATAATGACTGAGTCACAGTAGACTACACCTGAGCCTGAAGCAAACATACCAATGGACAAAGGTGATGAATATGAGGAAAATAAAGATACCATGGAGAGCACAAATTGAGTGATGCACCCACTGAGAACACTGGAGAGGCACACAAGGTTGCAGGTCAAGAAAAAGTTGAAGTAGAGATATCTACAACCAACCAATAGGTACAGACTGAGCACCCTAGCCAAGGCACCACACCTCTCAAGCAATCAACAGTAGAAGCCAAGAAACAAAAGGCTCTTGCTATAGTACCTCATTCCCCTTCTTCAAGCAACATTCAAAAGAAGAAGAAGAAGAAGAAGAAAGAAAGAAAGTAAAGCCCCTGTCACACTCGATGAGATCATAGACATACCCATCTATGATCCAAGAACACTTGATCCTGAGTCCCTAACAAGATATGGGGAGCTATGCAAAAGAAAATCACTATAGGACAAGCTCAAAAAGGAACACAAAAATTCACAAGTCTTGGAAGCAACAAAGGAGATTCTATTGCAAGTAGTGCCTGCCATCAATATTGATCAAACTGCACCCATTATTGATCAACTTGCAGTTCTGACAGAGGAAATCACAACACAGAATGTAGATGCCGAGAAGTCATTGAGGAACGAGAAGAGAAGTATCACTACAAACTCACTGAGAAAATCAGCCAAGAAGTGATAGAGAATAAGGTGAAACATTCTGAACTAGTAGCTACATTAGAACCTGTTATTTCATAAGTAGTTATATTAGTTCAAAAGTTGTGCACTCTAGAGCACTTCACTACCGAGCATAGTGAACTGATAGCTAAGATAGATGCAAATCTAAAATCTAGTGCACTAAGTCTATCAATCAAGCCAAATGCATTCCAAATGCATTCCAACTGCATTATGAAAATATTATTGAATCTAAATGGTTAATACTTGAAATAAAAAAGGTAGAAATAAAAATCAGAGATGAAGTAACCGAGCTATAGGCCATGTTACTACCAAATCTCACATTGTTGTTAACACACATGACTATGGAAAAGACTCTAATTTCCACCCCAGAGATGTTCATAATAGAAAGCATATATCACATGCACGCTCAAATCACTTGGAGAAAATGACCCTAGAGAACTTAAAGGAGAAATGGGACAAGCTTATGGCAGCCATTCAACAATCTCATGCACACATATTTGACAAGATGTAAGTTCTACATCTTTGTCATTACTTTCAAAAAAGGGGGAAACATGTACATACATTGTATCTACATACTGAGGCATGCACATAGGGGGGGTCATTGTAAAGGTCAAACACTTGGTGTATATACTATACATATTAGTTTTTAATACTCATGCCAAAGGGAGAGATTAATAATCCATAAAGGATCACAAGTTATCATTAGTATATAAGCAGACAAGTTTGGTTGGTCGGTCATGATCACCGAGCGATAGCACTCACCGAGTATAGTGATCACCAAAATTTTTTGAACACTGAGAGATATCACAATCAATTGAGAAGTATATCAACTAAGCAACATCATCGAGCACTAGTCTACAAAGCCATCACCAAGAACTAGTCTACATCGAGAGATAGCATTTCACCGAGAAAAGTGGATCTAACCTATATGTCATCTAAATGAATTCAATCATTAAAATAGCTTTTTGCTTAGCTAGATAACTATTTTTTTGGATCAAGAAAAGCATTAATTGTGGATGTAATTAGTTAACTAATTGTATTCATGCAAACTAGGAGATCAAGGTCAAGTTGTAAACCTTTGATCTTAGAGTTTTTCAAGAAAAGTGTGAAACCTAATTAGGTCAAATATTTTGTATATAGATGTAATAATCAATAAAGAATAACATTATTGTAGCCACCAAGGATATATATGGATCAGACAAAGAGTTTCATGCACAAGGATGGGTAAAGGAGAATTCAGTTTATAAAGAACTACATACAAGGCTACCGAGCGTAACAGAGGTTATATCCATCACAATAAGGTGATATATTTTGTGTACCTAATAGATCTATAATCAACAATTTGAGATTGTAGCAATCATATCATATATTTTTACTCTCTAACAATTGTAGAAAACAACAAAATCCTTTCACAAGGTGGACTTAACAGTATTTTTGTAAATCTCTTAACTGAGTGCACACATACATTGTGTTTCTGAAATCTCTTAACTGAGTAGACTTAATAAGTATGACATGTTACTCCTAACAGAGTAAGATCATAAGAAGTGATCACAACTTGTAGCCCTAACAGGCACCTTCCATTCTACAGATAGTGAAGCTTTGTGGGTTTCAGCCCCACCGCAGTTTTTACCTTCTAACAAGGGTTTCTGCGTGATCAAATACTTGTGTCATGTGTAAATGAGTTTCATGAATGTTTCAATGTTAGTTTACATGAATTTATATTTATGCTATGATATTGCATGCATGAAGTAGAAAAGCTATAGTGGTCAATTATGCAAGTAATGAGTACTAAGGTTTAATTTGTAAAAGTTTTAAAGGGTACTGATTCACCCCTCCCCTCTCAGTACACACCCTTTTATTATTCTAACATGGTCTCGGTGGTCATTTCGACTACTCGGTGGTGTGCTTTAGCGATGGGTCTCAGTGGTCATTTTGACTACTTAGTGAGTTTTCACCAACTGGTCTCGGTGCTTGATTGGCTTTCTTACCGAGTTGTGTATTTTGATGTTGGATCTTCTCGTCGACTTTTGCATCTAATTTTTGTAGCATAATTAATCTTGGGATCTCTCATTGGGATGTGTGTGGACCTAAGTCTAGGTATTTTTTGTTTCCTATGTTGGATCTTTAGGATATGAGTTCTCACCTCTTGGTGGACTCTTGTATATATTTGGTTTTTTTGTTCTTAGATTAGGGCATCAATTTGGAATAGAAGATATAATATTAGGAGATTCAGATCGCATGTTTGTGACCTCACATGTATGAAGATTATTTTGTAAACATCTAAATGTGTATGGCCAAAACTGGGAAAGCCTTACAGACCATCATATAATAAGTTTGATGAAATAAAATAAATGTTATGTTGTTTCTTCTCTCCCTTTCTGTGTTAACACTTTTGTGTTGTGTTCTACAAGCTAGTTTGGTAGCTGGGAGTGCCTTTGTCCCTAGTTACTAACCCTCCTTGCATTAGGTGGTATCAGAGTGAAGGTGAGATCTAGGTTCCTCCTTGTAAGCCCTAACCCAAGTTGGTTGATATTGTTGTGGGGTAGAAAATTTTGATCTGACCTAAAATTATAGAGGGTTTCAAGATGATTTGTGGGAGAGGAAATGCAGATCCAGGTCTAGCTAATATGCCAAGATAGATTACAGCAAGATTGGACATTGTTGAGATAGCCCAGCATAGAGGAAGACATCTTGAAGATGTTAGTGATGATGAATTTGAAGAAGTGTAAGGAGAATCCACACCTGCACCTATGATGGATTAGGAAGAATAGAGATTCCTGTGAGATTTGACAAGCTTAAAGTCCACACCTTAGTTTAATCCTCCTGAGTATAGTGGAAATTTAGATTTTGATGAGTTGATAGACTGGATAATCAAGATGGAAAAATACTTTGAGTATGAGAATTTATCAGAGGAGAAAAAGGTAAATATTGCAAGTACAAAATTGAAAGGTCATGCATCCTTGTGGTGGGAGCATCTGCAATTGGATCAGAAGAAGGGTAAAGACAAGATCAAGGTATGGGATAAGATGATAAACAAATTGAAAGGCAAGTTTCTCCCTTGTGATTATCAGATTAACCTAGTTAAGAGAATGCAAAGTTTCAAGCAGAAAGATAGCTCGGTAAAAGATTACACCGAGGAATTTTACAGATTCGACATCATATCTAGACATGTTGAAGATGAAGTGGAAATAATAGCAAGGTACCTATTGGTTGTATTTCCTATTTTTGCTAGTTCTCCTGGTTCCTTGTCTTTCTCTTTGAGTTCTGATGTGCTTGCTTCACCTTTCTCTCATTCCTTGTGCCCTTACCTCTGTCAAATTTTAGGTTTTCATGTCTAAACCTTGCCCAAATTGCAAAAACCCTAAAAAACCCTAATCATTTCCAAGTATTAAATGATAAATTTAAACCCTAAGCCATGTCTTATGTTTCAGCTTTACTTTTTCATTCACTTAAGGCATGTGTTTTTATTCAAGTTTCCTCGTCGCGTTACCTCAGCCGAATATTCCAAATGTCTTCCCGACTTTGCTTTTTCCTTGTGTCGCGTAGTCTCGATTAAAATCAGAATATTCCTTCAATGTTCTGAGACTTAGCAATTTCTTTCAGTCGGGTAGTCGCGAGATAATGATGTTAATAAAGCTTTGAAAAGATGGGACCCACTGTTAGTCAGGTGATCACGGAAGATTTCTCGCAGTTATGAAAAGGTTCTCAGACTTCACGATTACTTCATGTCGCGTTATTGCCAAATCAAGCCGAAGCTAACAGTTAAGTTTTCCTTCAGTCACATGGTCTTGGAATAGAACAGCGGTTAAGAGATTCCAGCTCAGACTACGCGATTAACCGTCTGTGGTTTACAGTAATGCTCAGTCAGGATGTCGCCAGGACAAGATAAATGCTTTAGTTTTCCGTTATGCAGCTAGTAGAACCAATGATTGAGTGACATCTGTCACAAGGCGGGTGGACATTCAAAAGTGATCGCATGACGGCCAGAAAGAAAAAGTGGATTCAGCGGCTTCGAGACTTAGGTGCTTTGCCCTTTTGTTGTGGTGTCTGGAAATAATTTAAGGGTATGCCTGATCATCTGGCGATTAAGTGACAGCCATCAGATGAAAGAATCAAAGGATCCAACGGCAGTCACGAAGTCTAGAAAGAAAAGTGTCCCAAGGGAAAATTCCTCCTGACTTGGTGATTAGGGTATGTCGCAAGGTCGTCAGAAGAAAAGAAAAGGTACATATAACCTATTAAGATAAATTTGAAGGCCCAGGATTTGATTCTATGATCAGGCGACTAAAGGTTGTCGCATAGTCTTGAAACAGAATAAAAGCATCTGGCAACAAGGAGACAACCGTAAAGGTTAAAGGTAACGGCTAGTCGCCAGGTCTCAGAAAGAAAGATGAGTTAAGGTTAACTGTGCACGACTTTGATTTCAGTTATGTCGCATGATCGCCAGATGATCACTTGGGCCAGCCAAGGTTAAGAAAGCACATTGTCACCAAGTATTGAGACGGAACCATGGTTAATAACAAAGGCCTGTGACAAAGATACTTAATGCAGTCGCAAGGTCGCCTGATTATGAAATCTAAAAAATGGCGGTAGTTTTTTGATGTGACAATGTAAATCTCTTGGGAACCAATCAGAGGTTCGTATTTTAATTACTGTGCAAAAAGGGTAGCTGAGATGTGAGACAGACAAAAAATTAGAATGTGACATGTCAGCTCTCTTAAACATTATATGATTTCTCTGAGGATTCTTTTTTGAAAATTTGATTTCCTGTCAACTTCAGCAACTACGGCTAGGTTTTTCAAAGTTCACAGCATGGCGAATTAATGGCAGAACTGATGTTTCTGAATTATGAGCTATGTACTCTGAATAATGGCTTTAAGGAGTTGATAGTGCATTCATTCTCATTCACCATGCTTTCAAGTTTTCAGAGCCAAGTTGCTAATTTTCAGAAGAGTGATATTTTGTGTAGTTTGCAGTGTTTCCAAAAGTGATCAAAGAAGTTCTAAATTGCAGGAGATTGTGCACAGAACAAACAGCTGGTATTTGAGACTAGATTTGTTTCAATATCAGTAAGAAAAAAGATATTCAGTGTGTTGCAGATATGAGTAGAGCTGTGAGTGTCGCTTCAACAAGTGGAGGCAGTGGAGAGGAACAGAAAGGAAAAGCGAGTTACTCTGATGAGTTTCTCCATCTTCTGCCAGGTTCAACACAAAATAAGAAGGCCGATGCTAGTGTCCTCCTAGATGAGTACAAGAACATTCGAGATGCTATGACCCCGGGCACAACAGGTTACTCTCTTTTCACATACTTCTATAAGAATTCTGATAAGCCCATCCCTGTTTCAAACCCTTGGACATGTGTTCTTGCTAGGTTGCTTGTTCCTGATGTTTTCTTAGATGTAGACCTATTTCTTGACCTAGAAAATCACTATGATGCCCTCACAAAGACCATCAAAAGGGATGATGGCACTGCCTTGCTAATTCTAAATAGAAACTCATTCATGCAAGCCTTTGGCTTATTCAGCACTATGTCTACAAAAATTGACATGACAAGGCAGGAAAAGAGATATAGTTCTAATCCTGGTATTGCAAAGGGCTTGTTGCAGAAGCATATGTTAAAAGAACTAAAAAATTACGTAGGTCCTATGGTTGAGCCCTATCCATATTATTACAAGGACCTGCACTTCTACATCAAGTACAATGTATATGCCCTATGTAGAGTGCTAGGGATTGATGCAGATGTAGAGAGAATCAGTTCTGGCATCTTAATGATGGTATTAGACCTACAAGAGGTGCATTCAAGCACCAGTTATGATTACATTCAGCATATAATTGACGAAATGCATGAGTGTTTTGTTGCAACGCAGAAGAGATTAAAAAACCCCAAGGAGAAGGAGCCCAAGTTTTTGCATTATTCAGTCCTAATGCACCTTCTCTTATATTTCAATTTTGTAATCATGGATACGCATAACTTGTCTCCTCAGAGATTCTATCAGACACAACCAAATCCTATCTAGTTTTGGGTTAGGGTTTGGAACTATACTTCTAGAGAGTGTGACTACTGTGCATTCTAGAATTGGATTGTATATCCAATTGTGCAGAGTTTGGGGACAAGCAGGACTAGAGTCCCATTGAAGATCATACAATTGCTTAGGCCCTGCAATT
>MU226321.1:691956-715443 GCA_018584345.1 Thuja plicata
AATTGGCTGATATCTTCACCAAGCCACTGCCCAAGGATACATTTGAGTACTTGAGAAAGAGACTAGGGGTCAAACCCATGTCTACCAGTCAGTAAAGGACTGAAGGCTGCATCAGCCATATATTATCGAAATATCATTCATGTTGATGCAAGCAAAAGATGAACTTCAAAACTACATCTATATACAGAAAGGTATATATCATAACCGAGCACTAGAGCATATTGTTGTATTGCTGATGGATAAGGAAAATTCAAGGAATATATTATGGAAAGAAGAAAATAGTTGTTTGATATAAATGTCATATATTTGTAAAATATTTGTTAGGCATTGTTGTCAAAGGGAGAGAATGTATCCATATTATCATCAGAAACTATTCATTATCAGATTACTCCAAACAGGGAGAGATCATATCCATAGGGAGAGAATTTGTATGAAGAAACCATATACAAAGGGAGAGTTGTTGAAAAAATATAGAGACATCAAAGAAGAAGAACAGTCAAGAGAGAAATTGACACAAAAAGATAACACAACACATCAGAAAAAGAAACACAGAAAGCTGCAAGAATCAAATCTAAGCTAACACAAAGCTTACCAGTGGTCAAACATTTTTATCAGTTATCCAAACAAAGTGTTTGGTAATTTGATGAATCTCAACAATTGTATTTCATATTGTATTAGAAATAGTATAGTGTGATAATATAGTATGTTGCCATCAATGCCAAAGGGAGATATTGATGACATGTAACTGATTGAATGTTTGATAATGTTAAGTTGAAGATGATGCAAGATATTAAAATAGTTAATGGTTTGTATTTTCATTGATGTCAAATTGATATCATCTATACGGTCATGTACATAATGCTAAAGACTTCAGAGAATCAATGGAACAAAGATTATGCTTTCAGCAATGCATAAAAGTCAAGTATTCACTAAGTGACAAACAACACCGATGGAGTGCACACCATCAGTAAAGGAAAAGAAAAAAGTCACAGTGATGCCCGACGAGCATATGACAATGTTTCTCGATGAAGAAAAATCCTATGATGCCCAATGGACGGAGATCCTGAAGCTAACTGGAGTTGCACTAACGGAACTGGCAGCTGTCACCGATGACTAACTGTAAAGTTGACCAACAAAACAGAGAGTTCAGAAAATGACAAAATATCTAGCTGGCAGAGCTTAAGGATAGACTTAACTGGTTGTTTTATTTTTTTTATTTTTCTAGAGTTAAGTAATTGATTTAAAGAAGATTTATATAGTTGGAAAGAAGATAACTATAGGATAAATCAGGAGTTAAAGCTGTAAATCAAATTGGCTAGATTGTTTTTCACACCAAGAATCAAGAATCAAGAATCAAGAATTAAGGAATATCATGTCTATATAAGAGACAAGCATAATTCATTTCTACAAGCAATCAGATACATGGGGAGTGAATAGAAAGAGGATGCTGAAGAGAAACTGGTGAAGGATAACTTCATACAATCCTGATCAATCAAGTTGAAGGAGAGCTAAAGAATTCTACAGACACTGATGAACAATGAAGCACAGCATCATAGAGAAAAAAGTGTGGAACACAAAGAATTGAATTGATACATTGATTAGAAAGGTATTGTACTTAAATAGATCTAAAAATATGCAAGTCAAGTTGCATTAGAAATAGTTCATAATGTTTCAGTTTAATGATTGAAGCATCAAGTCTCTTAACAGAGCAGGACTTAACCATCTTCTATAATTGAGGTATATCCTAACAGATTGCCAAAAAGGTTGATTCATGAAAGTAGCATTGAATTTTTATAAAGCCTATTGACAGCCTAAGAAGAAGGTTGATTCAAGGATGGTAGAAAGATTTGCCTAAAGCCTATTGACAGTCTAAGAAGGAGGTTGATTCAAGGATGGTAGAAAAATAGATGCTAGATACTAAGTGACAACCTATGTATAAAATCCTCTTACAAGGTCACACTTAACAGTGTGTTTGTAACCTTTAACAGGGTTGGCTCCTAACAGGGCTCTCTTTAGAAGAGTGCAAATTTGGGGTACCGATCCCAGTGGTTTTTTCCCTTAACAGGGTTTCCACATTAAAATCCATGTGTTATGTGTGTATGGTTTATTACTTTATTATTTTTCATTTCACATATGCATTTCTGGATTGATTGGTATACTCTGCATATTTACTGAGTATCGATAAATAGTTTTTACTGCTTATCAGTTATCAAGGAGAATAAGAACAGACAAGGTAAACCGACAGATAGTTTATTATTTCAAGTATTTCATGGCATGCATCTTGTAGGGACTTAATAATCTGAGGTTTACTGTTTCATGGATTAAAGGTTAAAAGATAAATTTTTGAGGCCACTAATTCACCCCCCCCCCCTCTCATTTATTACTAACATGTAATTCTACTTTCTTTAGGGAATGATGTCAATTCATTTGCAATAATATCATATTTATATGTACATGTTATCTTATGATCATNCCCCCCCCCCCCCTCTCATTTATTACTAACATGTAATTCTACTTTCTTTAGGGAATGATGTCAATTCATTTGCAATAATATCATATTTATATGTACATGTTATCTTATGATCATACAGACCCCATAGTAGGTAGATCCCTTTTGTGTTCTTTGTATGTTTATGTGATATTTCCCTTGAATTGTCTTCATTTGGGGGCATCTCATAGTGGAAACGTAATCAGTAGAGTTTTTTATGTTTCCGTCAAAGCCATTGCTCTTGTTAAAGTGTTAGAAATGACTTTAACGTGGGGGCATATGCTCTACTCACTTTTTGCACACACATACATTCAAAATATTTTCAAAAACTTAGAACTTTTTCCCTTTATGGATTAAATACTAATCCTTAAAGCATGGATATTTTACTTTTAGGATCTCTTGATCCCTCCGGTTTAAATTACATGGATCTCTTGATCCCTCTAGTTTCAATATACAATGTTTTGATCCCTTAAGGTCAGAAGGTGTCCTTAAGAATGGATCTCCTTGATGGGTTGACTAGTGAGTAGCCATATTCACTAGGCAGTTCAACTCCATCTTTCCAGTTACACTTTTTTCCTTGTATGGTTCACAATGGGACATAAGTTCTCATTGGGCGAGGTAACCATACCCTCTCTCTCTCTCTTTCTCCTTAACTGGTGATGTCTCTCTTATCATGATCTTAGGGTTGATAAAGAATTAATTCTCTTGGGGTCTTGAATATTTCTTTGTCCCTTATGATTCCAATTATATTATCTATTCTTTATGATCTCTTTTAACAAGAGTTTGTATTGAGTCCATACTCTTGCTAAAGTGGGGGCTAAATGTATAGTCGGAAAATGAAAGAACTTCCATGGTAGACTGGTTTAGCCTTCCAATTAAGTGGTTTGGGGTCATTTCAAGTTCCTTGAATGGGTTCTTGACTTTGATCTGGCTTTATCCCCCTATTTTGCCCCATTTCCACTTTTTCCAATCTATTTCTGGCACCCCAGACTGAGAAACTAGAACTTTGACCTCAGGGTCAAGGTTGACCTTTTTGGGTCAAGGTCAACCTTTCTAGGTCAAGGTTGACCTCAACCTTGACCTAGGTCACAATTAACCTTTTCCAGGCCTGGGGTTCAAATTTCAAAATCTTAGGGTTTCCAAATGTCAGTCTTTGGAAAAAGTTAATTCCCGCTTCTGAGTCAGTTGTTTCAAAATTTGGGACAACAAAACCTAAATCATATTTAACATAGGTCCTCTTCTAGGGGAATGGGTCAAATTAGAATTTAACTCTCCTATGTCAGCCTCTCTAGAATATTGTGCCCTAATTTCATATAAAAGGAAGCTTTCTCCTCTTTTTTTCTCTAACCATGAACTATGATCATCAAGCATAATTGTAAGAACTTTCAAGACTTGAAGAGTGAGATCCAAAGGTGAACAAGAAAGATTTGAAGCAAGCCAAGTAGCCATTGAATCATTCATCCATTCTCAAGCACTTCTTAAGCATCCATTTTTCAAGGAGATCCATTGGTGCTCATTGAAGGTTTCAAGCTCCATGGAGCCCTCGTGTTGAAGATTTCTCCATCCACATTCCTCCATGCCTCTTCCAATTCAAGAACCCATTCAAGATTGGTGTTGAAGATCTACAATAAATTTATTGAAGACATCCAACATTCTCCATTCTACATTCTATATTCATTTGGGGCATCCATATTTGTGGATTCAAGGATTTGAATCCTCCACAAGGACTTTTACATAAGCAAGGGAATTGTTTCATTTACTTTGTTTATTTCTGCATTTTCAATTATATATTTGAGGTTAATCCAAAAATTAGGGTTTTACCAAGGCAAACCCCTCCCCCAACAAACAAAACCCTTTTTCTTGTAGGTACAGGTTCATAATAGCAGATCGAGATGGAGATTCGGATACCCTTTTCGGCAAACTTCCGGGATCCAAAAATAGAATTTTAGTTTGAGACATTTTAGGTCGATTGTGACCTAGGGTGCAATCATAAATTATGGAAAATGGTGACATTGACTTGAGGGTACAAATCAAAACTATCTCATAACATAAAAACAATTCTTAGTTTTGTCCTTCTCTGGGTTTCTATTCCATATCTGGTCTCAGATTTTCCAGAAACTCAACACAGGCTTCAAAAAATAGCATTCTTTGGATCTGCAATATTTCAAGGTTAGTGCATTTCTCCTATTCAGTTCAATTAAGGTTATCAATCTATCTAAATCTAAAATACATTCAAATTAATCAATCAAAACACATGTACTCAAGATCTTCCTTCCTTATTCTTGTTTCCAAATGATTGATTCCTTTATGCATTGATCCTTCCTTTTGGGTTAATCAACTTGGATCTTTCATTTACATATCTAAGGATAGAAGGAGAGAATCTTATTTACCCCCATAACATATTTAAATGTAAGGGATTTTATGTTAAATGAAACACACTCCAAACAACATTATTTTATCCTTTACAATGATAAAGCATAAGAGTGGAGTTTCTAACCGAGTTGCTGATGCATTAAGTAGAAGAAGATCTTTGTTTACCAAAATGAGAATTGAGATTCTTGGTTTTGATGACATGAAGAATTTGTAGAAAAATGACCCTGATTTTTCTGATCAGTGGAGAGTGTGCAGAGCACCTATACAAAATCAACCAAGTAAGTATGAATACTATTTCATTCAAGAAGATATTTTGTTCAAAGGTTTTCAGTTATGCATACCGAGAGGATCAATGAGAACTAATTTGATAAAGGAAAAACATAGTAGTAGTTTGGATGGACACTTTGGTATTGATAAAACATTAAGTTTTCTTAAGGAAAGGTATTTTTGGCCTCAGTTGTATAAGGATGTTCAGAAATTTGTGAAAAGTTGTGGAGTTTGTCAAGTTGCAAAAGGAGTAAGTTAGAATACTGGATTGTATACACTGATTTTTGTTCCTGAGAAACCTTGGAGTGATATTATCTTAGATTTTGTTCTTTTCTTACCGAGGAAAATAAGAGGTAATGATTCCATATTTGTTGTTCTGGGTAGATTCTCTAAGATGACACATTTCATACCATGTAGAAAAACATCAGATGTAGTACATATAGCATATCTTTTCTTTAAGGAGATTTTGAAATTGCATGGATTACTGAGAAGTATCATCTCTAACTGAGACAGTAAGTTTGTCAACTATTTTTGGAAAACACTTTGGAAGAAGTTGGATGCTGAGTTGAAGTATAGTTCTACATCTCATCCATTGACTGATGGACAAATAGAGGTTGTAAACCAAAGTTTGGGTAACTAGTTAAGATGCTTAGTTGGAGACACACTCAGTAATTGGGATTTGATGTTGGCACAAGCAGAGTTTGCATATAACAGTTCAGTGAATAGAAGTACTGGAAAGACACCCTTTGAGATTATGAATGGCACACAACCAAGAGGTATATTCGGCTTGAGAGATATTGCTGGAGAAGAGAAGAGGAGTGATAAAGGAGAAAGATTTGTTGAGTTTATGAAGACATTGCATGAGGAAGTGAAACATAAGTTGGAGCAAAGTAATTAGTAATTAGAAATACAAGGATAGTGTAGATAGATCAAGGATACATAAATTTTTTGAAGTTGGTGATGCAGTTATGGTTCATTTGAAGAAAGGAATATTTCCTATTGGAACATATGGTAAATTGAAAATGAAGAAATTTGGTCCTTGTAAAATATTGAGAAGATTGACAGTGGAAATGCTTATGAAGTGGAATTACCTGATGACATGGATATATCACCTATATTCAATATTTTAGATTTGTATGAGTTTCATGAACCTAATGAAGAAGTGATAGTACCAAGTAATTATCCTAAGAAATAGATAGAGGTAGTTGAGCATATTTTGAAACAGAGAGTTGGCAGATGTACAAGAGGAATGGATTACATGGAATATCTGGTAAAATGGAAGAACATACCAATTGGGGACTCATCTTGGATTTCTCAATCTGAGTTGGATTCAATTCAGGTTATACCTAACACATGATTCAAAGAATCATTTCTTTTAACCCCAAGTGTCTGATGCACGAGCATATTGGGTTATTGGAAATCCTGTATCAACCAAAAATATGTTTGTTTTGGTTCGGTAGCTTGTTGGAGACTACTCGATAAAGTTCTTGGTAACTAATTTTTTTCGCTCAGTTGAAGACTTGTTTGTTCTTTGCTTGGGCTCGATTACTTGGTTTTGACTTGCTTTACCGATGGGTCTCAATGGTTATTTTGACTACTCGGTGACGTGCTTTACCGACAGGTCTCGGTGGTTGTTTTGACTACTCAGTGGGTTTTCACCAACTAGTCTTGGTGGTCGGTTGGCTTTCTTACCGAGTTGTATATTTTGATGTTGGATCTTCTGGCCGACTTCCGCATTTAATTTCTGTAGCATAATTAATGTTGGTATCTCTCATTTGGATGTGTGTGGACCTAAATCTGGGTCTTTTTTATTTCCTATGTTGGATCTTTAGGTTCTGAGTGTCGACCTCTTGTATATATTTGGTTTTTTGTTCTTAGATTAGGGCATCAATTTGGAATAGAAGATATAGTATTAGGAGATTCATATCGTAGGTTTGTGACCTTGTAGGTATGAAGATTATTCTGTAAACATCTGAATGTATGTGGCCGAAACCAAGAAGACCTTACAGCCTAACATGTAATAAGTTTGATGAAATAATATAAATGTTATATTGTTTATTCTCTCCCTTTCTATGTTAAAGCTTCCGCGTTGTGTTTTGCAAGTTGGTTTGGTAGCTAGGAGTGCCTTTGGCCCTAGTTACTAACCCTCCTTGTGTCACTCTTTTCCTTCTACCTCTGTATAAATGCTCAAGAATGACATTCAAAATGAATTATCTCCCTCTTATTCTTTGTTACATTTTTATTCCTTCATTGTCGTGAAAGAGAATGAGAGTAGAAAAATGATACATAAATGAAAAATCCCATAGCCTTCTAAGAAGTCATGTTATTCTTCTCTTCTCCAAGGCTTGCATTTTTCATATTTCCAAAAAGACTATTTCCTTCATAGCATAAAAATGTGAGTCTTATTTCACCAAGGAATTGATAACATTTATATTAAGATCCAAAAAATATATTTTCATAGAGAAAATGTGACTCTTTTTCAAGATGAAGGTTTTATAAAATTTAATAATCTCCAATTTCAACCCCTTCTTATACATGGTATTAAAAACTTTTTGTGACCAATTTGGTATCTTCGGAAGAATTAAAGTTAAATAAACTATTAAGGAAGACTCCAAAAATTAATCAATAAAATCAACGTTAATGATTTAACAAGAATTCATTTCAATTTTTTTTTTTTTTAAAGAATAAAGTTTATAATTTAATATATTAAATAAAGAAAGCATGATTTTAATAAATAGTTTTAATATTTAAGGCTTGTTCAAGGGCCTTGTAGGGTTAACCCTCCTTCATGCGGTCTAAATATAGTGAAATGGACTCCCCCTCCATCAAGTTGGATCAAAGTCAACTTCGACGGAGCATCCAAAGGGAATCCTGGACCCTCAGGGGCAGGCTATGTTGCTAGGAATGAGTTTGGAGATATTTTCACTCTGGGAACAATGCAATTGATGGATGGCACCATCAATGTAGTGGAATGTAAAGCGACACTTGGAGTAGTCTGGATGGCTAAGAACCTAGGCATTCAGAAAATGGTTTTGTAAGGGGACTCAATGTTAGTAATCAATGGGATCAAGAAAGGGGAAATGGATGTGTGGCATCTGAACCAATATATCAGATGCATTAGGGGCTTAATCAAAAACATCTTGGAGGTATATATTTCCCATGTTTGTCACGAGGCCAACGTGGTGGAAGACTTATTATCTAAAATTGGAGTTAGGAAACCTATTGAAGACAAAACTGAACTTTTGGAGGACTTCAGCAAATTTGAATGACACGAGAAGGATCGACTAGATACCACTTGTTGTGGACAGTTGTAAATTCAAAAATTATGAAAGTGGAGGCGTGGCTTGAGATTTGATTATGATTGTTTTGTGTACTTGGATTTTCTCGTTTGGGAGGCAGCCTTTTTGGGTGTGGCGACATGCTTGGCAAAGGGCAGTTTATGGTGGCATGTGGTAAGTAGATTATAGAAAGGTTGGGTTGTATGATATCTTGATTGGATTAGGAAGTATGACAAAAAACCAGATTGGCTATCCAGTGCATGCCTCTCATCTCGCAGATTGTGGTTGGATCTTAAATGGTCTATTGATGATGCATCAAAGTATGGTGAATCCTCCCCATGGCTGGCCTATTAGGGAGCATAAATTGAGGAGTCACAAACCCTCAATAAAGCATGGAGGCTACGAGCTCCATTTGAAGCAATTGTAGAATGAGGGGGGAGAAAAAGGTGAAGCTGCGGTGGTGTTTTTTTTCTCTTCATAGAGTTGTGGGTGGTGAAGGGAGCGCAATGGAGGAAAATTTCTCTTTGGAGTCTCGGAATCAACTCCCTACTTTTAGGGATGAAATCTCAGCCCAGTGGCTTGGGAATGTTTTTTGTTTTGAATATTTTATGTTTTTGGAAGAGATTTCCACCATTTTTGGTGAGGAATTTTTAAACTTTGATGTGCGCCCTCGCACAAACCTTGATATCTCCTCCCTTTTTATGGCACTTGTTTTGATGGTGGGAAACACAAAGGAAGAGATCCTGAGGGTGACAAGGAAATGCCTAGAGTCAAAATGTTCAGTTGGGTTGGAGGGGATCATGGAATGAGAAGAACTCATGGTGGGTCCTTGTATGATGCATGACCTATGATGCATAATAGGCAATGGCACAGGCAAAGTGCAACCCCTGGTCATTTGGAGTTCCACACAGCCAATGATTGTAACACTCCCACAAATACAGTGTGGATGGGTGATGGTATTAGATTTTTTGAACAAAGTGGAGGAACGAAAAGTGGAGGGCGGTGTTGCTGGGCACAAATGTCAGAAGATGACCCCAGTTAAATCAACTACACTGGTGGATGAGATGGGAAGGCCAAGGCCCCGACACCAGTAGGAAAAGAAGGTGGATGACTCTGGAGCTGCTTTGGCTGGGGTGACAGGAATCCCCAATTTCTCCTATGAGGAGACCATGGGGTGGTTTTGGTAGGGCATGGGTAGTATATCTTTTTTGTTTCTATATCAAGATGTTGGTCTGGTTGTTCAATTGTAAGCACTCTGTGCATTTTTGGGTGTGAATATGAAGTTACGAAGGATAGTATTGTCAGCTTTGGTATAGCCATCTTTAGGCCCTATGGTTAGTTTTTGGGGTGTGTTATCTTTTTAGAGGAATGATGCAAAAACTATTGTATTCCAACTTTTGAATGAATACAAAATACAAAAACTTTATCGATAAAAAAAATAGTTTTAATATTTAAATATGAATGCAAGAACAAGCATTTTCTCGATTATAAATTAATTATATATATATAACTATACTCATAATATATTAGTAATAATTATATATTCACATTATTATACTTATATATATAATTGTGTGTCATCTTTCGAGGACCCCCAATTATACATATATGTATTTACAAATATTGTGTGTGTGTGTGTGTGTGTGTGTGTATATATATATATATCAAGTGAGATTGAATAAAGCCCATTTAAGCAACGCAAAAGAGATTAGGCTTATCCAACGAGAAGAGTGCAAGGGTGACCACTGTTGATTCCTAGGTACAAGGTCCTATCGTCAAGGTCTAAGGTTGAGTGACAATTGATGAAATACTCTAAGGTTACTTCATATACTCCAGATAAGGTCAATGACCAGTCCTAGTGTGTAAAACTTGCCACCTAGAGTTCAACCAGATCAATTTTCATGATCATGTTTACATCCATAGGACTAGTGATATTTTCCCTCCTTTCTCAGAGGATGAATCTTTCCTACACCCACTCGAACAAGAAATATAGTCAGTCTGCTATTATCAAAATGATTACATAGCATAAATGATAATCAATAATTTTAAGATAACTATACAATATCTACTCAATACATTCTGAATCATTGTTCCAAGAAACACGAACACATTAAACATAACCATATTCAAAACCATTGTTTTAAAAAAGTATGTAAATTCCATCTAGGGCATAAAATCTATAAACCATTGTTTTGTTAGAGTATATAATTAACATATAGGTCATCAGATAGTTAAAACCATTATTTCATGAAAAACCAATTTAAACCTTGTGGGCATAAAATTCCATAAACAATCATTTTATTAAAACAAGCATGTATAATCTAGGGCATCAAGTTAGTTCAAAAACAACTATTTTAAGAACAAAGTATCGTCTAGGGAAAAACAATTGTTTTAAGAACAAAGTATCATCTAGGGAATCAGTAATCAGGAGGGGTGTGACATATCCTCCCCTTTGTAAATCATCATTCTCGATGATTGAAGTACCTTAATATATACACCATTTAAAGTGTTGTTTAATCAAAGTCAAACCTTAGTTTAACTATAAAATTTATTAAACAAAAAAGGGAAACCGCTAATGGACTTCATTATAATCTTCCCATGTTACATTGTCCTCAGTATATGGGTCCCACTAGACCTTGCATTGCTTTACTTCCTTTTTATGTAAGCGAAGCTTACAAACCTCGATCACCTTAATGGGATTGACCATGACCATCCCTGGGTCTTGGACCTGTAAGGAATTCCAATCTATCATATGAGAAAAATATGATACATACTTTTTTAGATATGAAATGTGAAATACATTATGTAATCAAGCCAAAGTGGGAGGTCGATAAATCTTGTAGGTGACTAGATTGATGACAACTAAAACTTTGAAAGGTCCAACATATCTAGGTGCTAGTTTGGAAGACTTTCCAAACATGATGGCACTTTTCTGAGGTTGAACCTGCAGGAGCACTTTATCTCCTACCTCAAAGTATTTGGGCATTTTATTTGCATATGCATAGCTTTTCTATCAATCATTAGCTTTTGCTAACCTTTGTCAGATCATTTTAACCCGCCCTTCCATTTATGAATTGAGTATTATCCTATCTTCTAGCATATCCTAGCTTATAGGAGTTTTGCACCTCCTTCCATATAATGCTTCAAATGGTTCCATCTTTATGCATGACTGGTATAAATTATTATAAGAAAATTTAACTAATGGTAAATAGTCTTCCCACTTGTACTGTTGATCTATAAAGTACATTCTTAGAAAATATTCTAAATTTTGACTGACCCTTTCTGTCTAGCCATCCGTCTCAGGATGGTAGGCTGAGCTAATGTTCAATTGGGTACTTAGGGATGTAAATAGTGTTTGCCAAAATCTAGATTTCATTCTAGCATCTCTATCAATAATTATTTTCTCAAGTATCCAATGAAGTCTAGATATTTCCTAGATAAACTTGCGAGCTATGATGGGTGCTCCATCAGTCAAGTTTCCAGGAATGAAATGTGCTACCTTGGTAAGTCTATCGACTACTACCAATATGACATTCTACTTATTCCAGAACATGGGGTTTTCTTGGACAAAATCCATGCTAATTATCTTCCATTTCCATTCTGGCACAACATATGGTTGAAGAAATCTCACTAGATGTTGATGTTCATCTTTTACTCTCTGGCATTCAAAGCAACTGGCTTCAAACCTTGCAACATATTTCTTCATTCCCTTTCAGAAGTATAGGGGTTTGACATTTGCTAATAGTTTGGTGACTCCTAGATGTCCCTAATAAGGTGAAAAATGCACTTCTTCAACAAAAAGATTCCTCAACTCAGGAGAAACGAGTATGTACATTCTGCCCCCCTATCCTAGCAATCCATTTGGTTCAAAATTGAATCCATCATAACTATGATTTTTCATATTTATTTGAAGGGCTCCTTTGACCTGCTGGTAAAATTTATCGCCCTCTAGCTGTTGAAGAACTTGTTTCCTGAAGTTAGTGTGGATTGATGCCATAGAAAATATGTAATTTTTACGACTTAGAGCATCCTCCACATGATTTTATTTTCCTTTAATGTAACTTATTTCAAAGTCATAGTTAGAAATTAGCTCTAACCATCTCCTTTGGCGAGCATTTAGGTTAGGTTGGGTGAAAATACATTTCAGCCCTTGATGATTCGATCGAAGTTCAAAAGGTTTTCCCATCAAATAATGGTGCCACCACTATAAGGCATGGAAAATTGTAGCTAGTTCTAGGTCATGGGGCATATAATTTAATTCATATTTTTTGAGCTTTCATGATTCATAAGCAATCACACACCTATCTTGCATTAGTACCCCACCTAAGACTTGCCTCGAGGCATCTGTTACCACCGTAAATTATCCTTATGGATCTGTGACCTTTAGTATCAGTGTCATAGTTAAATTTTCCTTAATAAGTTCAAAATCTTCCTGACACTTTCTTAACCATTTGAATTGCTTCCCTTTCCTTTGGAGTAAAGTAATTGGATGTGCAATTCAAGAGAATTTCATCAAAAAAAAATTGTAATAACCTACTAGACCCATAGAACTTCTTACTTCTTACACATTTCTAGGAATTGGAAATTCTAAATTTGCTTTTACTTTGGTTGGGTCTACTACTATGCCCTGAGTAGATATAATATGACCCAAGTACTACACCTTTTTTTGGAAGAACGTGCATTTAGATAACTTTCCATAAAATTGGTGTTCTCGAAGTTGTTGTAAGACTAAATGCAAATGTTGCACATATTCTCCTTCATTCTTAGAGTATATTAAAATATCATTTAAGAATATTAAAACAAACTTGCCAATGAAATCATGGAATACACTATTCATTAGATTCATCAATGCAACTGGGTGTTGGTACGCTCAAAAGGTAGTACAATGAACTCATAATGTCCATAACAAGTTCTAAATGTTTTCTTATGGATATCTTCATCCTTAAGTCTTAGTTGATGGTAACTTGATTCACCCATTCAATCTATCCATTTGTCTATGGATGATAGGCTTATAATGAAATTCAATCTTTGCCCCAAATACAAAGTTCTTGAGGTTGTCCAAAACCTTGGAGTCATCCTCCAATCTTTGTTGACAATGATTACTTAAAAACAATATTTTAAGGTAATATAGCATGTCAAAAGGGTTTGAAGAGGGTTTTAGAAATGGAAAATTATGAAAATATAATATTTTTGAAAATTTTAAATTTCTAAAAATATAAACTTTCTGAAAAATATAAACTTTTCAAAAATAGAAAGTTGTGAAAAATGAAAGTTTCCAAAAAAAATTATAATGCTCGCTTTGCTCCGAAAGATAATAAAAAAGTGCTCACTTCTTGATCCACACAAAAAAAAAGCAAATTCCTGACCCTGTAATTATTCTGAGAAAAGAAACCCTTAAAGTTTGAGATGGGTTATATTGAATCCACTTTCTTATACGATGTTGAAGTTATGGAGCTCTTTTAACATGTTGAAATTCGCAACACAAGCGCCTTAGGATCAAACACCAAAACAAAAGTACCTTCCACAAGGAGACCAATACAAAAATAATTGCTACATTTCTCAGGAATCAAATATTATAAGATTGCAAGATGAATTACCATGAATACAATATGTTGTTTTTATAAAAACTATGTATCTAAATATAGACAAAAAAAACTTTAAAAACTAAGATATGCAAACTAGAGTTTGAAAAAAAAATTGGAGCCCAACTAGACTAAACAAAATTAAGTTAGGCTCAACTAAGTGAACTTGAACCAGACATGCATGTGCAAACATGTGCTCAAATATGCATGAGAATATTCTTTGATCATGCACACAATTAATTATGCAGCAATACCGAATGTGCTTAATGCAACAAAACTATGTATAAAGAAACATAAATGTGTGCTCTAACAATAGAGATGAATTGGGATAGAGGCATGAGATGAGCCTAGCACAACACTGTGCAACTTGTCAATATGTAATTGTATTTAGTGTATTTCACCTTTCTTTGTAAACATCATGTACATCATCAACATTTGAATAGATAGAAAAATATCAACATGTACCTTCCAAGTTAGTGTGCATTGCCACATTATCTATATGACATATAATTACCTTGTTATAACCATTCATATAGTTTTCTAACAATATATAATGCACATGCAAATTTCTACGTCAACACTTGTATAATATAATCAATGCTTACTTAGTTTGTTGGCAACATTATCTGTGCATGTCAACAATATCATATATATATGCCATTACCATCATCCATATCTACTTAGGGTCTTATGTATAAGGTTTGATTCTTTACTTTGGCATTAAAAAATTCTGTAGAAGTTGATGATTGAACCCAACAACCCTAACAATCATCTATGATGAAAATTGTTAGATAACTGAGAGGGGGGTGAATCAGTTAGTTCCAGTTATCCTACAGTCCCAAATACTCCCAGATGTATATAACAACAATTTTGAATAAATAAATCAACTCGGTGAAATATAAACTGTGATCTCAAACTCGTCTACCGAGTAGCAGTAAAACAAATACTGTGATTACCAATCAATGTAGATAAAGTAATGTGTTAAGAAAAATAACAATCCAACACATCTATACACATTAACACATATATTTTTAATGTGGAAACCTTGCTAAGGAAAAAACCACCTAGGACTGGTAACCCAAAATAATTCACTCTTCTGAAGTGATCTCAGTGAAGAGCCAACCCTATTAAGGGTTACAATGCACACTGTTAGGTGTGACCTGGTTAGAAGATTTATCACTAACAGTTCTCCCTTGACCAATCATTTACTATGGGGTCAACAAGAAAACAATCAATATTCATTGAATGTCAGAAAAAGAAAAATATTGTTAAGTCCCACTCAGTTAAGATATTTATCTATAACAATGGTTAAACTGATACGATAATGATCTGATTCAAATACAACTCTGTTTGCAGATTTTCAAATATATGCTAAGCACAATAATACCTCTGATCAATATTCACTTCAGTTCCTCTGATTCTTCATACTCTATTATGCTCGATAAATGCTATTTCTCTATCGCTTGATGATGTCTGCAAAAGTGCTCGGTTCTGTCTTCAACCAATTTGATTAGTCATGCATGAAGTTAATCTCTTCAGCAATATGCATGTGTGCATGTACTTCATAATGAATCTCTTGTCTCTTTGAATTGACATAATAAGCCATTTAATCTTCATCCTTAGATTTTGTTAATTAATCTCCATCATTGATTTTTCCACCTCAACCTTCCTCAGCAGTTGTGTCAAAAACACATTTCAATCTCCTTTGTCCGATCATCTTGAATTTTCATAGTCATTTGATCAACATAACAAATCTTATCAATTACCTCAAATAATTTTTCAGCTCATCATCTAGTCAACCTTCATTTTATTTTACTCAGTCAATACCGTGATGTGTCGGTGATACCTAGCTTAGTTAGCACTATGCTCAGTATAACCTGTATTTGCTTGGTGTCCATTGTTCCAACTCGGTGTATACAAAACTCTTCAGTTACCAACCACATAAACTTTGTTTGTTCCAAATCTTTAATCCATAATAGATGTTTGTAACCATGATGATAATCAAAACAAGTTGACATCAATGACAATACATTAACTGATTAATGTCTATCATCACATTTGTAACTTGATTGATCGTCAACTCAATGACTTCAAACATACAATCATTTGTAGTTCATCAATCTCTCCCTTTGGCATTGATGGCAATACAATACAAAATATGCAATGTGAAAAAGCCATAGAATACAAAACTTCTATTCTACAACTATATGCAAAATGTTGTATCTCTCCCTAGCTTGTACATATAATATGTTTAATCACTACACAACATAAAAACTCACCATGAAGACTCTCCCTACATATTTGACTCATTTCAGTCTTCTCTCCCTTTAATGGATAGATATTTCATTTCTCTCCCTTTCTCTTTTCTCCTTTTCTCCTGTTCTCCCTTTCAGTGGATAGATATTTCATTTGAATCTTCTCTCCCTTTGACAACAATGCCAAAAATAAATATACAGCTCTTCAGTAGCCAAAAATATCTTAGGTTTGTGGTTCAGATTAGGTACCTTGAATGTACTGATATGCAATGGTCAATCCAGTTATCGGTGGGCATCAACATGATTGATATTCTAATAAAATATAGGTTGATGCAACCTCCTAGTCAGCTTAGTGACCGATAGACAAGGGACGAACCCCTAGTCTATTCCTCAAGTACTCAAATGTATCCTTTGGTAAGGTTTTAGTGAATATGTCAGCTAGTTGTTCTTTTTATTGTACATATTCCAATGTCACTTGTTTTTCTTGTACTTGTTCCCTCAAGTAGTGATACTTTATAGATATATGCTTTGTCTTTGCATGCATCACAGGATTCTTAGAAATATTAATTGCAATAGTATTATCATAATAAATTATCACTGGGTCAATTATCTCTTCATTCACACCTTTCAAAAGTTGTTTTATCCATGCAATGTTTGAATAATTTACAGAAGCAACAACATATTATGCTTCTGCAGTTGACTGAGATATGCATCCTTACTTCTTACTGATCCAAGTAATTAATCTTTCTCTCGCAAAGAATTCTCCACCCGTAGTTCTCTTTCTATCATCAATGTTCCCAACCCAATCAGCATCTATGTAAACTTTCAGTTCAAACTTGTCTTCTTTCTTGTACCACAACCCATAATCTTCAGTGTCCTTCAAATATCTAAAAATTCTCTTTACAACAGTCATATGTGATTCTTTAGGATTAGAAAAGAATCTTTCTACAATTCCAACTGCGTGTGCAATATTTGGTCTAGCATGTACAACATACATCAATTTTCCAATCATATATTTGTACAATGTCTGATTTACCTCAGTTGTCTGATCATCTTTTGTCAATTTGCATCTAGTCACCATAGGTGTACTGACTGGTTTTGAATCTTCCATTTTGAATGTCTTCAGTACTTCGTTGATGTACTTTGATTAAGTAATGTATATGCCTTCATCCTATTGTAAAATTTTCAAGCCAAGAAAAAATTTGATCTCTCCAAATAGTGACATTTCAAATTCTTTCCTCATTTCATCACCGAATGATTTGCATAAGTTATCATTTCCTCCAAATATAATATCATCAACAAAAATTTCAGCAATAAGAATCTTATCATTAGTATCTCCTTTCAAGTACAAGTTGATGTTATCACTTGTTCTAACAAATCCAATACTAATAAGATAGGAGTGTAGTCTTTCATACCATGCTCTCGGTGCTTGTTTCAGTCTATACAAGGCTTTATGCAACTTACATACCATGTTTGTTTGATTAGGATCAAAAAAACCTTCAGGTTGTTCAATGTATACCTCTTCTTCCAGTATTCCATTCAAAAATGAAAATTTAAGATCCATCTAATATAATTTAAATCCTTTGTAAGCAACATAAGCAAGCAATATTCTAAGTCCTTTAATTCTAGCAACGGGTGCAAAAGTTTCTCCATAGTCAATACCTTCTTCTTGTGCATACCCTTTGCATACTAATCTTGTCTTATTTCGTGTAACATCTCCATTCTCATCCATTTTGTTTTTGAATATCCATTTTGTGCCAATTACATTCTTATCACTCGGTCTCGGTACCAATGTCCATGTTTTGTTCTTCTATATCTACTCAATTCTTCATTCATTGCCTTAATCCATTCATCATTTGCAAGTGCATCTCTAACAATTGTAGGTTCAAATTCACAAATCAAACATGTGCTATCATTCAACTTACTTCGTGTCATCATGCCAGCTCTCTTGTCTCCAATAATCTAATTTTATGGAAGATGTCTTCTTACATATTTTGCAAGTACAGGTTCAATTCATTGTTCTTCATTGCGTTCTCCAGTTGTAGTATGGTTATGATCTCTAGTTGCAACATCTTCATGATTCTCAGTTGGTGCATCTTGATGCTCGGTAACATTTCCATGTTACTCGATAATGTTAGGCAGTTGCTCGGGCAAGGTGTTAGGTTCTTCAATGTAAACAAATCTATTGTAGTCTTCTAGTTCTCTTTTACTTTCAACATCATTCTTCTCAGCAAATTCATCAACTCTTACATTTGCACTTTCAATGATCTTGTTAGAAGACTTTTTCAAACATTTGTAAGCTTTTCTCTTAGTAGAATATCCTAAAAATATTCCTTCATCACCTTTTGAATCAAATTTCCCATTTCTATCATCTCTCAAAATATAGCATCGACTTCCAAATATTCTAAAGTAACTCACATTAGGTGTGTAACCATACCATAATTCGTAAGGTGTCTTGTTTGAATCTTTCTTCAGTTGTACTTGGTTCAATGTGTATATAAAAGTACTAACAAATTCCCTCCAATATACCTGTGTAACACTCTTTTCGATCATCAGTGTTCTAGAACAATCCACAATGGATCTATTTCTCCTTTCAACAATCTCATTATGTTGTGGTGTCCTCGATGCATAAAATTGTCTCTTAATTCCATGCTCATTACAAAATTTAGTGAAATCATCATAAATAAATTCTCCTCTTTTGTCTAATCTTAAACATTTTAGTTCTTTACCACTTTCATTTTCTACTTTAGCTTTGTACCATTTGAACATCTTAAATGCTTCAGATTTTTCTTTTAAGAACACGACAGTCATCATTCTAGAATGGTCATCAACAAATAAAATAAAGTATCTATCACCATAATAACTCTATGTTCTCATAGGTCCACATAAGCCGGTATGAACTAGTTCTAAAATAGCATTAGATGAAAAAAAAATTCTCTTAAAACTAGATTTTGACAATTTTCCCATTTGACAATTTTTGTACATGACATGGTCAAGTTTAGATATGCTCGGTAAGCCTCTTACTTTCCTTTTCTTACTAATCTTAACCATGTTGTCAAAGTTCACATGACATAACCTCTTATGCCACAACCACACATCTTCATTTCTAGTCATCAAACAAGAAGTTTCAATAGTGTCAAGATAGAATAGATTACCTTTTGATTGTTCTTCAATGCCGATCAACTTTCCTGTTTCATCATAGATTTTAGCTTTTTTGTTCTCAAATGCAACTCGGTGACCTATTTTATTTAACTGTGAAACACTCAATAGATTATAATTAAGTCCTTTCACCCAATATGCATTCTCACACTTGATCTTATTGTTCAGTAATATAGTCCCTTTTCCTTTCATTGGACAAGGTGTATCATTTCCCATTCTAACATATCCACCATTATAATGCTCAAGAAATTCAAATTTGTCTTTATCTCTAGTCATATGATGTGTGCAGCCACTATCAATAAACCAAATATTATTCTTGCTAACTTTAGAATAAGTGATGTTTCAACATACCTTTCATCTTCTTCTGAATCTTCTATCATAGCTACAAACATTGTCTTAATATCTTCATCAGTGTTTGTGTCAATGTCTTCATCTTTATTTTCAACAAGGTAACATGAATTCTCGCCTTTGTCTTTGTAATCTTGGTTACTCCTTATGTCATACTATTGGTTGCTTCTATATTCTCGATCATCCTTTCTATCATTAGATCTTTCATCGTTTCTTTCATCATTTTTCCTATTAGGGCATTTGGCAGCAAAGTGTCCAATTTCTTTACAATTAAAACATACCAAAGGTAGTTTGCCTTAATATCTTCCTTTACCTTTGTGCAATCTTCTAGCCATTAATGCTTCAAGTTCATCAAGTTCTCTCTCATCACTGTCATTGTCACTATCATTTCTTATCATGTGTTTGTTACTAGATTTACTAATTTTCAAAGACAACATAAATGCATATTCAACAGTAGGAACAACACTGTTGTCAAAATTGTTCAGCTTAAATGAAATCAATCTCCTGACTAGACTATCAATTGTAATATTATTTGTAGGTTCTTCTCTCATTTCATGTATTACAGAGACTCTAATAGCATAAATAGGAAATAAAGTTCTGATAATCTTACTTACAATATTGTCTGCATCAATAACTCCACCTGCTCCTCAAATAGCATTCACAACCAGCGTGATGTGATTCAGTTATTGTACTGTGATATATTTTCTCCTTCTTTCATTCTCATGTCATCAAAATTTCCTCTGAGACTTTCAGCTTTATCTCTTTGCACATTTTCATCTCCTCCATGAACTAGTGTAAGTGTGTCCCACATCTTCTTGGCTAATGTACATGTCTTGACATCCTCAAATTTAGCATCAGATAGTGAAGAAGCAAGCTCTATCATCATAGTATTATGTTCATGTCTTTCTCTTAGTTGATCAACAGTCAAAGGTCAAATAGGCAATTTTAACTCAGTATCCAAGTATTGTGTTATATTATTTCCAATCCCTAACATATATAGTCTCATTCTTCTCTTCCATGTTGAGAAGTTATCCTTGTTCAACTTAGGCACATCTTTCTTATACATCTTGTGATCTTTATCTTAAGTCCTTTAAAACTTTCCTTCTAAGCATTGTATTCTCTGATACCAATTGTTAGATAACTAAGGGGGGGGTGAACCAATTAGTTCCAGTCATCCTACAGTCCCAAATACTCCCAGATGTATATAACAACAATTTCAAACAAATAAATCAACTCGGTGAAATATAAACTGTGATCTCAAACTCATCTACTGAGTAGCAGTAAAATAAATACTGTGATTACCGATCAATGCAGATAAAGTAATGTGTAAAGAAAAATAACAATCTAACACATCCATACACATTAACACATATATTTTTAACATGGAAACCCTGCTAAGGGGAAACCCACCTGGGACCAGTAACCCAAAATAATTTACTCTTCTGAAGTGAGCTCGGTGAAGAGACAACCCTGTTAAAGGTTATAATGCACACTGTTAGGTGTGACCTGGTTAGAGGATTTATCACTAATAGTTCTCCCTTAACCAATTATCACTACGGGGTCAACAAGAAAACAATCAACATTCATTGAATGTCATAAAAATAAAAAGATTGTTAATTCCCACTCGGTTAAGAGATTTATCTGTAATAATGGTTAAACTGATACAATAATTATCTGATTCAAATACAAATTTGTTTGCAGATTTTTAGATCTATGCTAAGCACAACAATACCTCTAATCAATATTCACTTCAGTTCCTCTGATTCTTCATACTATGTTCTTCTCGGTAAATGCTCTTTCTCTGTCACTCGGTGATGTCTGCAAAAATGTTTGGTTCTGTCTTTAACCAGTTTGATCAGTCATGCATGAAGTTAATCTCTTCAACAATATGCATGTGTGTGTGTACTTCATAATGAATCTCATCCCTTTAAATAGACATAATAAGTCATTTAATCTCCATCCTTAGATTTTTCTGCTCAATCTCCATCATTGATTTTGTCACTTCAACCTTCCTTGACACTTGTTTAAAAAACACATTTCAATCTTCTCTGCCGATCATCTTGAATTTTTGTAGTCGTTTGATCAACAAAACAAACCTTATCAATTACCTCAAAATCATAAATAATTTTCCAGCTCATCATCTAGTCGACCTTCATTTTATTTAACTCGGTGATACCGTGATGCATCGGTGATACCTAGCTCAGTTAGCACTATGCTCGGTATACACTGTATTTTCTCGGTATCCACTATTCCAACTCGGTGCATACAGAATTCTTCAGTTACCGACCACATAAACTTTGTTTGTTCCAGATCTTTAATCCATAATAGATGTTTGTAACCATGATGATAATAAAAACAAGTTGACATCAATGACAATACATTAACTGATTAATGTCTATCATCACATTAGTAACTTGTTTGATCATCAACTCAATGACTTCAAACATACAATCAATTGTAGTTCATCATTAACCTATCATATGAGAGAAAAGTCACAATTGATGTAATAATGATTATTAAATTATAATATACAATGAAACCCTTGTTATAAATACAAAGATGAAACCCTATGATAAGATTGAATCACACCATGACACACATCTTAATCTTGTGAATTGAGACAAAAAAAAAACACAAGACCTAAGTAAGCCTATGTATGTTGGTCTGAATAGAGACCTAACAATAATTAATGAGACAATTCCCTTTTCCTCACTTTAACATTTCAAAGGGATTGTTCTCCCTTATCTAGGATCCATTTGAGTTTATTTTTATTAATATGTTTATTTTATTATAGATATGCAAAGGTGATTTCATTTTTTTGGTAATTCTGCCTTGAGTTTTCATATTTTATAGTGTTTATTGAGTAATTATCATTTTGTAAAATTTCAAAGCCTTATTCTTGCACATACATATACCTTTTTGAATATCATGTTTTGAGGTGTGTGATATTTAAGTACTTCACAATATTACTCATAGTTTGTTCTTTAATTAATTTGTAATTGTACTTTTCAATTATTAGTCTTATTTATAAGCTATGAAATCCAATGAATGCACAATAGTGCTATTTTTTAATAGGGATCATGTATTGAAAAATTTGATATAAAGTTATACACTTTGAGGGGGTTTCATCATGAATTTTGGTATTAAATTCTACCCTTTTGTTGGCATGTTAAATCTAGTGGAGTTGATGAAAAACTATCAACACTACAACTCCCAAGAATCACCTGCATGCAAACACCTATCATAGAAAGAGAGAAGCAAAAGCTATGGAGGCCAGAAACAATAGATTTGTGAAAGAGGAAACATCCTCAATTAATTCAATAATAGAATACATAATACAAGATGAATCAAGATCAATCATAATTAATTGTCAAGTAAAAAGAGATCAAACCTTAGAAAAGGTGATCAAAACCCTAAAAAGGGAAACTCTAGGTTGCATGATAATAATAAATAATAGAATTAATTATTATATGCCTAAAGTTTAGCTTAATTGAACTAGAGATAATAAGTGACTTTAATAATTAAATCAAATAATTTAATTACTAAGTGGAATTAATTTAGTACTCTAACACCCCCCCTTAAGATAAACTTAGGGAGTAACTAAGGCCCTGTTTGTTTCGCGGAATTGGAATTGAGTCAAAACCTTATTATCACAAAACCAGGTTTTGAAATCCCGGTTTTGCATCTTCAGGTTATAATTTGGACCGTTTGGTTGACCTGGAAGATGGATTAGTCAA
>MU226321.1:780814-809616 GCA_018584345.1 Thuja plicata
GGACATTAAATTGATTTAAAGAATTATGCCAAGCAGTAACAGGGTCATTTGGACATAATTGAGGGTATGATCACACTTAGGGAAAATAGGGTCCATAGTTGGAACAGACCAAATTCAGGTGGTTACAGTTAGGAGTTTGCTAGAATTAAAATACACAACAACCTTCTACAAGTGAAACCAAATTAGCACAAATACCAATAACTATCATCTACAATGAGAGTGTAAGTAATGTAAATGAAGAGCCTTGCATACATAGGTAACGTAGATAAGGTAGACAAGTTGGATACACCAACTGACTAACCCTCCAAACATGAGGCACTTGTGCTCTCACTTGACAAGTATGTGAGCAAGTGATAAACATATATTCACTAGGCATCTCGCTAAGTGAGTACACATATGTATCAACTAGATGAGGTGAGATAAAAGATCAAAAGTCCCTGAGAGGAGACTTTAGTATTATGAATAGGACTATCTCTAGGTATGATAATAGCTAGCTAGTTTGATAAATTCACTATTTACACCAATAAAATCTCCCTCCCTTTCTCCACAAACTAATTTTTCTTACTATTCTTAAGGGTGTATTACACTACCTAAGGACATTGAGTGCCCTTATACCACTTGAATGATCATTTAGTAATTGTTTGGAGACCTACATTACACTCCACTCAATCATAATATTTTCTTTACCTTGCATCTATGGATGTTACTAAGGAAATTATAGGAAAACCTTCCACTTCTACTTCTACATAGGTCACAACTTCTTTAAATGCTTCTAATAAATCTCTTCAATGAGCTCATTTATATCTATTAATTCCACCATACTTGGATACGCACTTGTTAGAGATTTTATGTCTATTCATAAAATCACATTGTTGGGATTTTGAAAACATTATTGAGGACCTTGTTGTCATCTTTGATGGCAACTATGTAACTACTACATAGCTTCCTTTGGATGTGATAAAGGTACACAAAAATTCTCCTATTTTCTCTTCACCTTTTATGTTCATTCTTGGTGACATATTTTATAGTTGTATACGAGTCTATTGATCAAACCTAGTCGTGCAATTAAACACATGTATAAGGAAATATGTATATTTTATACTTTTCTCAATCTTGTTTTGTCCTTTCATTTCACGTTTTGAGAAGAACTGAACATATATACAACATGAGAATTCTTTCAAGAGGAAGATGCATTGTTTGGTATAGGAGGACCTACTTCAACACACATCATGAGACTATTTACTTTAAAAATCACTTTCCATTTTTTTATTTTTTTTTATTTTTTTTATTTTTTTTTTGGGGGGGGGAGATTTCATGTACAAGTTTTATAAGGAGTTTAGGAGGTTGTTCCTTAGAGGGATACCTAGCCCCTTCTCTCTTATTTCATCTCTTCTCAAGGGAACTTTCTTTCTCTTTCATTGGAGGGATCCTTTAGTGCATGGGTACCTAACTTGGACATTCTTGTTGGGACCCATCTTAATTCACCCACTTTATGTTTAAGGGGGGATATTGGCCTATGTGCACAAGTATAACTTAGTATGTTGTGATATTGCTATAAAAATTCAACTGTGTGGTTGTTGAGTCAAACTCATTGACCATGTTTCATGAGTAGTGGTTCACAAGAACCCATTGTGTATGATGAAAACCACCTGTGGGGAGCAAGCTCAGAGATGCAAATGTTAGAGATATAAATCAATTCTAATCTAACATGTTCATAAACTTACAACTACACAAAAAATTTCCACCATAACCTCTGATGAGCCAAAAAAAGTGCACCCAAGCATTGTTTATTTTCTCTTAGAGAGGAATGTGGGTGTGCTCTCCCAAAACAAAATACAAATCTCACTATTGATTTCTTGTTTGCTATGGAGTTAATCATACAATGCAAACTATTGATGTGCTGAAGATCTCAAGAACAAGTATGAGGAACTTGTCTCAAGCCTTCACCAAATGATGAAGATGAAAATGCAAAACTAAACTAGAATGATATGCAAGTTCAAATGAAACTAAGATTCGTTTCTATTTACCTAGCATATGATTTCTAGATACAAACTAAGATTTAAAAAATCATGAAAATAACTATGAAATCCTAGAGCAATACTAGCATGATAATAATGCACAAATGAAAGATTATTTGCAAGGAGTGAGGCCTCCTATTTATAGATTTTTGGAGGGCTTGGATGAGGTGGATCTCATGTGGCATCCACATAGGATCCACATGGGATAATGGAGTGGTCATGGAAGAGGGAGAGTTGCTCACACATGTGTGAGCAACTTTTGAAAATGATGACTCAATGACAAGTGTAAGAGGGTGGGAGGCCCAAAGTGAGTCACATGTTGAACATCTTCTAAAGAGGAAAGGGGAGACAAGATGTAAGAGAAATGGCCTAGGCAATTTAGGCAAAGGGAATGAAAAACTCCCATAGGAGGGGTTCTCACACATGTGTAAGTACCATTAAGAGGTTAATTGTTGTAGGAATTATAAAATTAGTTTAATTAATCTAAGATTAATTAAAGGATTAGGCTTAGGGGGATAGTGATGGGTATAGATTAGGAATCTAGGCTAGATTTAGGATTAATCCAAATTAGATTTATAATAGTCATAGCTTAGTATAATATTAGAATGTGGAGGGAATAAATAAATTAAAATTTATTTAAAGGTGAATTTAATGGAGGAAATGTATTTAAATAAAATTTAATACATTTAGGGGAAAGATATTTAAAGTAAATTTAGATGCCATAGAAGATGAACTAGATTTAATTAAATAAATTTAATTAAATAGGTAGAATAATATAACAAATACAATTAATTAAAATTAACTATAATGTTACGGGGGGAATATTAATTAAATTTAAATTTAATTTAATTAATAAGAGTGCTAAGGGACATTTTTAGACGTCTATGGTTGCCCATCATGGATGTGGCATCAAAGATGGTGTCGTGTCAAAGAAAACAAAAAAGAATGCCCTAGAGAGAAAAGTAATTCTAGAAGTCGTGTCGAAGCAACGATAGTGAGATCTTATGCCCCCTCAAAAAAATAATGTAAAAAATAAATTTTGTGGAATTTTCTTGAAAACGGGTAGAAGGGAGGAAGAAAAATGAGGAGGAAGAGAGAATTTTGTGGAATTTTCTTGAAAACGAGTAGAAGGGGGAATGGGCTGGTGTTGCGAGATGCTTCCTTGGGGGGAGTCGGGGTAGACCTAGGGTAGATTGGGGAAATCATGCTCCAATCAGGATAGGGGAATAGTGAATAAATAGAAGTTCATAATGCAGATTACAAGAATGCTAAATGAAACTAACTAATGCAACCTGACTACATGAGATTTTTGGGATTATTGTGTTAATATCGAAGAGCACACCCTACTTTGATTTTGCAAGAGGAGGTATGCATCACATGCTAGACAAAGTGGATGACATGGTTCCTTTGCGTGGACTAGACTCTCAGACCAAAAAGGTAGATTTAGGACCATAGATGTAGATCAACAATAATGGTGGAACTAACACAGTGACACTCATGAGGAATCCATTGTACACCCAAGTCTTGATTAATGACTTGCTGGAAGTGCACGAGACCCTTCCCCCAGTGAGGCATACATAACCATAGCTGCATGACCAACAAAGATGCACTAAAGTACCCACAAACAAATCATTCTACAAATTACACGTATTCCAATATACACCATCCAAGATACACCAAGATATTGAAGATCAAGTCAATCGTGAGTAGGGTCTACTGAAACACAAAGATAAAATCAACAAAAAACATCATGACCAAGTCGTCATTCATTCCAAATTTATTGCCATGAACATGATTGTGTGATGGAAGATTTATAAGCCGATGCCGGAAGGATGCATCTTGATGGGAAAAGATTGATTGATGTCAAAATAGGCACTCACTGGTAATAGTTGTGAAATGGACAAGGAACTCAGAAAGTCAATCTTTGAATTGATTTGATAAAAATCATGTGGTAAAAGTGTCTGGGAAAAGCTTAGTGTGATGGGGTAAAGCTCAATTTGATGGGCTAAAACTCAGTTTGGTAGGATTAAAATGGGTAGAATAACATGTGATTAGATAATGAAGGAGGAACATGATTGGATAAAATGAGATTGGAGGATAAGATGGATTGAATAGGATGGAAGAAAGATAAATTGATTGGTTTAGAAGATAAATGAATTGCATGGAATGAGATTGGAAGATAAGATGGTTTGAATAGGATGGAGGAAGATAAGTGGATTGGATAGAATGAAATTGGATGATAAGAGGTGTGAATAGGATGGAAGGAAGATAAAGAGATTGAATTGGAAAGAAGGAAGATAAGAGGAATTTTGAGAATATGATAGAATTGGAAGATAAGATAGATTGGATTAGAAGATAAATGAATTAGATAGAATTGAATTGGAAGATGGACGAAGGATAAAATGGAATTGGACGATAAGATTGTTTGAATAGGGTGTAAGGAAGATACGTGGATTGGAAAGAATGGAATTGGATGATAAGAGGTGTGAATAGGATGGAAGATAGATAAAGAAATTTAATTGGATAGGAAGGAATATAAGAGGAATTTTGAGAATATGATAGAATTAGAAGATAAGATAGATTGGATTAGAAGATAAATGGATTGGATAGAATTGAATTGGAAGATGGATGAAGGATAAAATGGAATTGAAAGATAAGATGGTTTTAATAGGATGGAAGGAATAATAAATGTATTGGAAGCTAGATGAAGGAAGATAAGAGGAATTGGATAAGATATAATTAGAGGATAAGATAGGTTGGAGGTTGGAAGGAAGAACAAATGGATTGGATTGGATAGGAAGGAAGATAAGAGGAATTGGATATGATAGAATTGGAGGTTGGAAGGAAGAATAAATGGATTGGACTAGGTAGGAAGGAAGATAAGAGGAATTGGATATGATAGAATTGGAGGATAAGATAGATTGGAGGTTGGAAGGAAGAATAAATGGATTGTATTGGATAGGAATGAAGATAAGAGGAATTAGATAGAATGGAATTGAAAGATAAGATGGTTGGAGGATAAGATGGATTTAAGGTTGGAAGGAAGAATAAATGGATGGGGTAGAATGGGATTGGAAGATGAGATGAATTAGATATAATGGAATTGAAAGATAAGATGATTGGAGGATAAGATGGATGAATTAGATAGAATGGAATTGGAAGATAAGATGGCTTTAATAGGATGGAAGGAAGAATAAATAGTTTGGATTGGATAAGAAGGAAGAGAAGAGGAATAGAATTGGAATATAACAGGTGTGAATATGATGGAAGGAAGATAAATAGATTGAATTGGATAGGAAAGAAGTGTGAATATGATGGAAGGAAGATAAGAAGTGTGAATATGATGGAAGGAAGATAAGAAGTGTGAATATGATGGAAGGAAGATAAATAGATTGAATTGGATAGAAGGAAGAGAAGAGGAATAGAATTGGAAGATAAGAGGTGTGAATATGATGGAAGGAAGATAGATAGATTGAATTGTATAGGAAGGAAGATAATATGAATAGAATTGGAAGATAAGAGGTGTGAATATGATGGAAAGAAGATAAATAGATTGAATTGGATAGGAAGGAAGCTAAGAGGAATATAATTGAAAGATAAGATAGAGTGGATTGGGATAATGAGATGAAGGGTATGAAAATGGATTGGATTTGGAGAAGGGATATGAGATGAAGGGTATGAATAGAAGAGGGGATAATGACATAAAAAAATATGGATATGATAGGTGATATAGAATGGAAGAAATTCATAGGGTAATCAAGATTAAAATACATGGGAAAGGAGGATGGACTTATAGAGGATTATGGAAGGTCGATGGAGGAAATGTAGAAGAAAAGGACTATGAGATGGAGGACATTAATAGGATGCCAAGATAAAATATAGGAAAATTGGATGGAGTTATGTGGGATAATGGAGAGGGGATGAATAGTGAATATGAAACATGGAGGGAATGGATATGATAGTCAAGATCAAAGATAGGAAAAAGGATGATGTACTGAGATAGGATGATGGATGGTGAATAGGGGATGTGGAAAATATGGGCATGCCAAAATGTGTATGATGAAAACCTCCTTGTGGGGAGCAAGCTCAGACATGCAAATGTTATAGATATAAATAATTTCTAATCTAACATGTTCATAAACTTACAACTACACAAAAGATTTCCACCACAACCTCCGATGAGCCAAACAAGTGCACCCAAGCCTTGTTGAATTTCTCTTAGAGAGGAATGTGGGTGTGCTCTCCCAACACAAAATAAAAATCCCACTTTTGATTGCTTGCTTGCTATAGAGTAAATCCTAAAATGCAAACTATTGATGTGATGAAGAGCTCTTGAACACGAATGAGGAACTTGTCTCAAGCCTTCATCAAATGATGAAGATGAAAATGAAAAACTTTAAGCTAGAATGATATGAAAAATCAAATGAAACTAAGATTCATTTCCATTTACATAGCATGTGATATCTAGATTCAAACAAAGAAAAAAAAGCATGAAAATAACTATGAAATCCTAGAGCAATACTAGCATGATAACAATGCACAAATGAAAGATTATTTGCAAGGAGTGAGGCCTCCTATTTATAGATTTTTGGAGGGCTTGTACGAGGTGGATCTCATGTGGAATCCACATAGGATCCACATGGGATAAAGGAGTGGTCATGGAAGAGGGAGAGTTGCTCACACATGTGTGAGGAAATTTTGAAAATGATGGCTTAATGACAAGTGTAAGAGGGTGGGAGGCCCAAAGTGAGTCACATGTTGAACATCTTCCAAAGAGGAAAGGGGAGACAAGATGTAAGAGAAATGGATTGGGCCATTTAGGCAAAGGGAATGAAAAACTCCCATAGGAGGGGTGCTCACACATGTGTAAGTACCATTAGGAGGTTAATTGTTGTAGGAATTATAAAATTAGTCTAATTAATCTAAGATTAATCAAAGGATTAGGCTTAGGGGGGATAGTGATGGGTATAGATTAGGAATCTAGGCTAGATTTAGGATTAATCCAAATTAGATTTAGAATAATCATAACTTAGTATAATATTAGAATGTGGAGGGAATAAATTAATTAAAATTTATTTAAAGGTGAATTTAATGGAGGAAATGTATTTAAATAAAATTTAATACATTTAGGGGGAAAGGTATTTAAATTAAATTTAGATACCATATAAGATGAACTAGATTTAATTAAATAAATTCAATTTAATAGGTAGGAGAATATAACAAATATAATTAATTAAAATTAACTATAATGTTTTTGATATTAAAGCAGTCGAAGCAAGGGGGTTGACCCATTATAAAGAAATAAATCTAGCACAAAATGTGCATCCACTTACAACACACAAACAATCACATCACACTATCAGCCAATGCCCCTTTTTAACATACAAAACCAACCTACCTAGCCATACCACCCTAAAATATAGGTATTGAAAAACCCACCCTTAACAACATAGTCTGTAACAAAACATTGATAAACAAAAAGAATATCTTACCAATAATGTTATAAAACCTAGCCTTTCCCAAAACTGAAGCTAAACCATCTACTACTAACAATATCAATTTCGTAATAACCAGCAGAAGAGCATAAAGTTTTAACCAGGCCCTTAGGGGCCAACCACCAAGAAAAGTTTAAAAACAACATCAAAAAAATAAAACAAGATCACTTAGGATTATTTCCCCCTGAATTTATCAGAAGCTTGAACTAGTCCTCAGCTAGGAACTAAAACAACTTCCCCTCATCCTTCATCGTCGTCGTATCCTTCTAGTTCTCCTGGTGCAGTAAATGAAGAGTCATGGCCGCTGAGTGTGTGACCTTCACAACAAAGTCCGCCAGCGTTGTGAAGCTTGAGTTAAGGTCATTGACCTTCCCTTTCAGCATTTGCATGTCCTCCTTCATCTATTGTAGCTCCACATTGTGGTCATCCTTCCTGATTTTTGAGGCTCCAGCCATGTCCTCCTCTTTCCCCTTAATGCAACCCTCATTTTCATCCATTTTAGTCTCCTTCCTACGAAAGCTAAGCAGTGAAGTTGTAGTAAGAGGAGAGCCCTTCCTGTCCACCCCTGAGTCCTTTTTAACCAAAAAATCCACATAATTTAGTTTGAAACTAGGCAAAACATGGGTCAAGTCCATGCTCCTTTCTCCACCCACCATAGCCAAGGTGCTCTTGCTCTTCCCCGTGTCTGAGCTATCCTCCTCCCTAGCATATTTCCTCTGAATCTTTTTGTTTTTCTCTTCCATCTTAGCTTTTTTCATCCCTTCACCATCCCCTAACTCCAAATCCTCCTCTTCCTCCATAATGTACCTCTTTCTAACCACTTTTTGCTTCAAATGGGAGTTGGAGGCGATTCTGTGGGACCTTCTACGACTTTCATTGTCTTCCTCTGCAGAATCATCAATGTTAATTTGTTCCTCCCTTTTGTTCACAGTGGGACCCAAAGTAGCATTTTTAATTCATTTTCCCAGGGAAGTAGGGGTCTTCGAAGATGAGGCCAGAGGGGAAGGGATCACCTCATTTTCCCAAGGGTTATTAACAGTGTTAGTGTTGGTTCCATGCATGGAGACAAATCTGGGAGGGCATAAGGCACGATCGAAATTATACATATGGAGAATTAACCCTTGATACAAAATACAATAGTTCTTTTGCGCTTCCTTCTTAGCACGCACATCCAACACAAATGCTTCAAGAGAATGAAGCAGGAAAAAAGGGATAGAAATTCCTTCACTATATCAGAAGTGATTTAACAAAGGAAATGATAATTATAACAAGTCCCAAATCTACCCTCCAGCGTCAAATACTTCATAATAATAAGGCATACCTCATTCCATGGCTCCGGTGGCTCATCTCGTTTGAAACCCCCACAAAAATGGACAATATTCTCCATCTTCTTGAAGAACAGGTTCACACTGGTGTCATCCCTACATTTTGTCACCTTCTTCCATTTCCTTCCCTCCATAGATAGCCTTGTGGCTTGAGCAATAACTTCTTCATTGATTTCAAAGGTGAGGTCATTAATGGTTACCCTACACTCCTCCCAAGTGTCCACCAACTGCATAGATATGATCTTGTCACTACCTTCCATCGCTTCCATATAAGGAAAAAACCCACCCTCTTTAAGGTACATAACAACACAGGGGTTCTTGAGGAACCTATCCTCAATCTTTGGCGGCTCCACCCTAACCATGTTACCCCCCATTTCAACGTTGGTTCCCAAATTCTGCACCTCTTCTTGGTTATTCATAGACATCCCAACCCAGTGCCCAACTCTAAACAACTCAATCCAGTTCTTCCTCCAACTCAGGCTTCTGTTACGAAAATTTAGAGTTGCACAAAGAGTAAAAAATAGAAATAAACTCAGACCACCCTTCTTCTTTTTGAAAAGATGCCAGCTTGAGCAAATGGGCGTACCATTCACATGTAAAGCCTTTTTATAAATAATAAAATCCCTTAAATTAGAATTATTATGATCCTCGGGCATGTTAGGATCATAAAAGTTGGCAGTCTTTTCACTTGCCACAAAGCTTGTGCAAATCCCATGCGATATTTTCTCTTAAACTTCACCGTACAACCACCATATCTGGTAATAATGACCCTTCTTAACCGATAATTAAGATTATTCATTCTTCTAACATCCCATTTTTTAAATTTTGAATTCTTGTAGCCTACCGTGATCCTAGTAGCTGCCCTATCCAACCAATAGAAAACTCCAGAGTTGTACCACATAGTTAGGGATGGTTATTTTGTTCCCTACTAATGAGAGCTTGCGTATGCACTGTGAGAGACCACATGCTTCTCCAACACTTGTTCCTATTGGTGGTTATCCCTCTGGCAGCCAACGCATCCGCCACAACATTTCCCTCCTTATAATTGTGTTGTAATTCAAATTTATCTAGCCTAAGGAGAAGTGCCCAAATATCATACAACAAACTTGACATCTTCCAACTGGCCTTGTAGTTTCCTTTAACCATTTTAATCACGATATTTGAGTGCCCCTCGATAATCAACTTCTTAATACCCACCGTGACAACTTTAACTTCCCATAGTAAAGCCAAAATATCAGCAACATTATTGGAGGCCTTACCTAGATTAACCGCATAGGCAATATACATCTCCCCACGATGGTCTCTAATTATTCCTCCACCAGCCACTAACCCATTACAAGAAGCCCCATCAAAATTGAGTTTGTGAAATGGTTCAGTCGAGGGGGGGGGGGGGGGCNGGGGGGGGGGGGTCCAGCACGTGTTCCTTCTAGCCAATACCTTAGAGTTGTCAAATTCAAAAAAAAAAGAATTAGAAAGTTTACAGTCCCTAGCCAACTTATAGTCTTCGCTGCTAGGGGGAGATTGGTAACTTCCATCTGCAGACTTCCAGGTTTTCAAGCAGCAGATTGACCGTTATCTTGACAACTCCATCGATAACACATTCCTCCCCCCGAAACACCCTATTGTTTCTCTCTTTCCAGAGGCTCCAACACACATGGGGGGAATCAAATTCTAGAGAACACAAATGAGTGGGTGCTTAGAAGGATGCTCCCAATTAAGAATAAATTATGGTAAGTTCTCCATGAACAACCAGTTCAGACCAAACTTCTCCATAATTCTCGACCAGACTACAATAGCAAAGGGACAATGGATAAGAAGATGACTTATGGTCTCTTCCTTATTCTTACATAGGACACATCAGTTGACAACCAGGATACCTCGCTTTTGGAGATTATCCAGGGTCAGAATCTTACCACGCATGGCAGTCCACCAAAAAAATTAATCTTAGGTAACAGTTGGGAATTCCAGACCTTTTTCCACATTTTCTCATCCACCACATTATTAGAAATGATCAAGTAAGCCGACTTGACCGTGAGTTCCCTCGACACATTGTGACACCAAACAGTTCTATCTTCAATTTGTGTGAGAGGGATTTTGATCTCCTCCAACATTGTCTGAACTTCCCACACTAATTGGTGCACTTGTGGATGATCATTATAAGCCTCCGCCAACTTCTTCCATTTCCAATCATGAGTAAGATAGTCCTCCACCTTACTCCCAATTTTTTTTAAGGTGTTCCTTAATGTGGCAGTACTTGTCCATACTAAGGGGTTTATCCCCGATCCACCAATCATCCCAAAACCTAATCCCATTGCCTTTTCCCAGGATCCATTTCATCCCCATCCTCAGAACATCCTTGCATTTAGAAATGTAGTTCTAGATCTTCGACGCCGTAGGTAATCCCTGACCATAAATAATATAGGTGAATTGGGAGAAATTAAAATACTTAGCCTTAATTATCCTGCAACAGTCTATAGAGTTCCTCACTAATTTCCACCCAACTTTAAATAACAAGGCTTTATTCAAATCTTTCATCCTTCACACCCCTAGACCACCTTTGTCCTTAGGTTACAGATAGTTTCCCAGCTAACTAAGCTCATTCTAGTCTTTTCCTCCACTCCCGTCCATAAAAAATTCTTTTGAATTCGCTCCATCTTCTCAGCCATCTTGTCAGCTATCTTGAATAAATATAAGGAGTAGATTGGTATACCTTGGAGCGCAACAGACAACAATTGAAGTTTTCCTGCACTACTCAAAAATTTTTCCTTCCATCCAACCAACTTTTTCTGCATCCTCTCCAAAATTGTATTCCAGAATTGGTCAGAGACCTCTTTAACTGTGAGAGGGAGGCCCAGGTAAGTATCAGGAAGCTCCGCCCCAGTAAAACCAATACAGTCCAAAACCTTATGTTGAGTTCGAGTGTTGGTGTTGAATAAGTATATTTTTCTTTTGCAATAGTTGATTTGCTGTCCAGAAACCACTGCATAATCATTCAACATTTTTTTTCCACTCCCCGGCTTCAAGAACCGAAGATTTCCCAAATAAGAACGTGTCATCAAATTTTTTTTGGATTACCTCTGGGGGAGAGTAGAAGCCAGCTTAATCCCTAAAATTTTTCCTTTTCTATTTAAGTCAAGAAGGTTGCTAGCCAACACCTCAACCACCACAAGAAATAAGTAAGGAGAGATCGAGTCTCCTTTCCTGAGGCCCCACTCCGGGTTAAAAGAGCCCCATGGAGATCCATTTACTAGCACAAAAAATTCAATCATTTTCACCGCCACCTTTATAATCCTTATAAATCTTTCATAAAATCCATATATTCTCAGCACCTCATATAGAAAGTCCCAATACACCTTATCATAAATGGGGGGGGGGATATTAGTTAAATTTAATTTAATTAATAAGAGTGCTAAGGGACGTTTTTAGACGTCTACACCCATCTCTCATGAGAATGAATGGAGGACTTAGCACTCATTGCATCTAGGTGATGCTCATAGAGGAGAAGCACTAAGACTTCCCGAGAGGTCACCCATCCCAGTACTACTCTAGCTGAAGCGTGCTTAATCGCGAAGTCTTCTCCAAGGTTAAGCCCACTTTGCTTGCAACCCCATTTGCAAAACCTTCATTAAGTATTGTGCCTTATGAACCATTCATTATAAATCCCCTTAAGCTCATCAATTGATAAGTAAGAGATATTTTTCACAACAAATTATGATATTGCTATCAAGATTCAACTGTGTGGTTGTTGAGTCGAACTCATTGACCCATGTTTAATGAGTAGTAGTTCACAAGAACCCATATCTCATGAGAATGAAAGGAACACTTAGCACTCATTGCATCTAGGTGATGCTCACAACGGTGAAGCATCAAGACTTCTCGGGAGGTCACCCATCCTAGTTTTACTCCACCTCAAGCATGCTTAACCACAAAGTTTCCTCCACGGTTAAGCCCACTTTACATGCAACCCCATTTGCAAAACCTTCAACAACTGTTGTGCCTTATCAACCAGTTATCATACAACCCCTTAAGCTCATCGATTAATAAGTACAAGATATTTTCCACATCAAGTCAAACTGTGATATTGCTATTAGGATTCAACTATATCACAATTGAATCCTGATAACAATGTCACAATTTTTTAATCCTGATAGCAATATCACAATTTGACTTGCTGGAAAATATCTCTTGCTTATTAATTGATAAGCTTAAGGGGCTTTCTAATGAATGGTTCATAAGACACAACACTTGCTGAAGATTTTACAAATGAGGTTGCAAGTAAAGTGGGCTTAACCATGGAGGAAGCTTCATGGTTAAGTGCACTTGAGTTGGAGTAGTACTGAGATGGGTGACCTCCCAGGAAGTCTCGATGCTCCACCTCTGTGAGCATCACTTAGATGCAATGAGTGCTAAGTGTTTCATTCATTCTCATGAGAGATGGGTTCTTGTGAACCACTACCCACAAAGCATGGGTCAATGAGTTTGACTCAACAACCACACAATTGAATCCTAATAGCAATATCACAATTTGACTTGCTATGGAAAATATCTCCTAGTTATGACTTAGTATGTTTTTCTTGTATGTCTACTATACCACATGCCAACCTTACTTAGATTGAGCCTTATTTAGCAATTTGTTGTATCATTTACTATGGTTGATGATACATTCCTTATATATATATAGTATTTTTTTCATTCCTCGCTTACTTGCATTTCCTATATATGCAATTATTTTATTCCTATTTACAACATGACATTAAAATCAAACATCATATATACTTATGATAAAATATAACTCACACTTTATAAAACACAACTTACACTTGATATCTATCATGTATTCACATTTTCATTATTATTATTTCTTAAACGATCTCTTCTCTAATTAATTTTCAACATTTTCAATATTGAATAAATTGATTTTAAGACAAGAAAATGATTAAAAATTCACCATTACAATCATACAATAAGTTCACATGTGAGTGTAATGTAAGCGTAAGTTGAGCACAAGTTCAAACTGGAATGTATTATGTTTGTTCTCCAACCTATTAATATAAAATCCAATAAATAAATTCTACCATGATTATGACGTCTTTATGCGTTTACAGTGTTTTAGGTCGGTTATGAAAATACACCGCGATTCGAGTTTTTTTAAAATTTTATTAAAAACTCTTTGCCTTTCGCTCCAAAGTAGAACAGAGTGAAGAAACACAAATAAAGGATTACTGCAAAGGAATTTTTGTCCACCCACTTCACAGCATTGAATTTCAGCAAATTTCTGTAAAGGTTTAGGGACCCCAATTACTTAAACCCTAGGGTTTTACCTCACCTGTGTAAAATCCCCGTTTAAGCTTATTTTTGATATATTGACGAACCCTAGTAGCTTCAATACCAGTTGTTTAAGCTTGCATGCAATGAATCTCTCTTCTAGATATTGTAAAATTCTACAGTCAGACTTAATATGATTTATTTGGATATATAAAGCTTTTTATCTGGATATCGATTTATCGTTTTAAGGGGACATGGATAGAGAAAATGTGCTGGAGGCAATTTACGAAGATGACTATTTAGACAATGAAGATTTTATGTCAGACAGTGAAAATTTAATGGCAGACGTGGATATGATGGATGTTTCTGAAGTTGCGGCCTCAGAGGATGGCGAGCTTAAGAATGACGCTGCTCCTGATGCACCAGGTGCTCGTTATTTACATATTTTTAATCAGTTCTTTTTTTTTCCGAATTTTAGCTTTAATCTTGTTAAATTTTGGGCGAGGCTAGCAAATGTCAGGAGCTGTAAGCTTTTGACTACATTTTAAAGAATTGTAAATATTGGGCATTGCTCATATCTACCGTATGGTTAATTACACCAAAACTTCGCCACATTTCCGTTGAAAAGCAAGATGTCTATCTTTTGCTGCTTGCTGCTATCAAAAGAATTGTTAATAGATTAAACATCAAATTAATCTATTCAGTGATAACCAGGGTTGCATGAGATTGGATATACACTAATTCATCTGTTAATCTGGATTATAGGCGTAAAAAGTTAAATATATCACAAAATCGCCACTTATCCATTAATTATCAAGAAGACTGTCATCACTATTATGCTACTTAGAAAGAATTTAAGAATGACAATAATTTTAAAATTCAAGCCAGTCATTTTCAGTGTTACCAGAATTGCCTGGAAAAGGATTTATGGCAAAACAAGACCATGGAGGAAAAGAAACAAGGGAAAAGGAGCCGCCACTGTGGACCAAATGTTTCAGGGTTCCATTTATCATTGATGGCAGTGGGAAAGGAGAAGTTAGGGCCAGGATACCATCCTTGTGAGTAACGCACAGATGCCTGACCACCATGACCATGTCAGTCCAGAAGGAAACTGTTGCCACTGGTTGATCCACAATGTAAAAACCTGAACTAAATGTAAAAACAAAAAACCTAGAATTACTACAGCAAGAAATAATTCTGTATTTTTTATATTTACTTAAAATAACACACATGCAAATTAAAATTTACCAGTCTGATACAGATTACTACATACATTTAACATGCGAATCTGATAACTCCTCTGATGAATCCTGATGATACTCTGAAACTCAATTTGCTCCTTGAGGTTTTCTTCCCCCAGAATAGTCTGATTGCCACACTTGAATGATTTCATTTCCAAACACCACAGGCTGCTGTGCACAGCCATTACCCTTCTGAGGGTAAAAGAGTTTTTGTTTTATTCTGGGATGTCTTTTTCTTTTACCTCAATGCTTTTTATTGTCCATGCTTTCCTTTGTCCATTCCTCAATTAACTGACAATTCTGATGACCTAAACTAAATATTCCACTACAATGTACCTCAGCCATGCACCTCAGACTACAGTATAGAAAAAAAGACCTAGAACTATTCTAACCAACATGCAGACACATATTCCCAGCATACAGCACTATATTAATTGATACCACACTGACCGCCCTTGATGATTCTGAGCAATCTGCAGTCTGCAAGTCTGATTACACTGATGATGTTGACAGCCCTCTGTATGAATCTGCTGTCACGATGTACAATATTGTGAATCCAGCTCTCTTCTGGAAAATCCCTCTCATAAGCACCTTTGCCAATCCTTTTCAACATTTTCTAAGGCCCATAAAAGTGAGATTTGAGGTTTTCAGCCCCATCCCGCTTGATTGAACTCTGTCTACAAGGTTGCAAACATAGGAAGACCATGTCCCCAACCTCAAATATTCTCTCAATGCATTGCTGGTCTCCATAAAACTTTTGTGCATTCTAAGCCTATTGCAAGTGATCTTTGAGTGCTCTCAAATATCATTGCTATGCTAAATTCAGTTGCTGCTAGTATCTTGCTATTGGGAAACGCTGAGCCTGTAAAAAAATTGCATATCATATCCCTATAAAGCCATAAAAGGTTTCACATCGATGGACATGTGGTACATGGTTTATACTCCCCATTTGACCTATGTTTCTTGCTGGTTTGTGATTTAGACTATAGTTTCTTAAGTACTCTTCAACCCACATATTTACTATATCTGCATTTCCGTTTGTTTTTGGGTGGTAATTGGTACTGGGGGTGAGTTTAGTCGCTGTCATATGAAATATTCCCTGCCAAACTAACTTGAGGGATCAGCCATGTAGATTAGATACTTTCCCCAAAAATAGATCAACTATCTGCTATGCTCGGAACTTTGCATAAATGGCGAAAAAGTTTGCATACAATTCTTGGCATTTACTTTTGGAAGGCCCGTGATGAAGTCCGTGGATATGCTCTTCTACTTTTGATTGGGAATAGGTAATGACTATAAAACTTGCTTTGCCTATCTGTGTTCATAGTTTGTACACCCCTTGACTTATTTGAATGCATAACCCTTGTGGCTTTTCCAAGAGAACTTTTCCTTGACTTTCTTGTAGGCTTTACAGAATCCAAGGTGTCTTGCCATTTGTGCATCATGCAAGGCCTTCAATTTTTACTCTCTTATCTTAGACTCCAGCATTGAAAAAGCTTCTCTTATAATTAATAAAACCATTTACTAACTTGTACCTGTTATCTGTCATGCTTCCATCTAAGAAGCTAGTAGCAAATGTGGTTTTAGAACATTTTGCCATGATAGAAATTACTTGAAATGGAAAAAATAGAATTGAGAGTGGGCATTCTAGAAAGAGCATTAACAACTACATTCTTTTTATCTTTCATACATTCAATCAAATCATAATACTGAAGCTTGTTTACCCTTTTTTTGCTACTTGTCTTTCAACTTTTGGCTTGTTATGCCCTGCAAATGTCCTAGGATTTTATGTGAGATCATCTAGGGTTTATCCAAGATCTTAAAATGTTGAACCTCCGGGTCATGTTTGTATGCCCTAAGGTTCTATTTTGATTGTGATTGGTTAAGCTTGTAGATTCACTTAAGTTGTCTCTTTATGTCTCAGTCCTCATTGTTCTACGAGCCCTGTGCTTCGCATTGCTGATTGAGCCCATTTATTCATATGATTAAAATCTATTCTTCTTAATTTGTGAATGAAAGTTCCGTTGGTTGTCCTTGCTTGTGTCCATATGTTAATTGCCGATTGCAACATGCTAGCTCTTCGTAGTGCATTTTTTCATAGGCATTAGGCTATGGACTTGCCTATTGTGTTATAGTGACTTATGTCTTCCTGTCTTTTCTTTTGCTAATACCGATAAGCATGTGGGGCTACCATTTGACAAGTGATAACTTCTTATTATAGCACACTCATTCTTTGCCGTGTGGTATATCGTCAAGCATTGGGGTATGAATTTGTGCTAATGTGCCGTGATCACAAGTTTCCCCTTTTTGTTATAGCGTGCTTGGCTCTTTGCAACGTAGCTTTAAGAATATCTTTTGTGGTCATGTTTGTGCTACTACGCTCTGATGACATAGTGTCATGCATGAAAGTTCGGCTCGGGTTATGTTTTAATCCTTATTGGGCATGTGATTGATTAAAGGAGGACCATTAACCTTGTGATAGGCGCCGTCCTCTCATTGCAGTGCACCACCCTTCCATGGTACGAATTTGCATGAGTTCTCCCTTCTCAAGTTCGCATTGGTGCGTCAACGACATGGCCTCCATGACTTTTGAACGAACATGTTTCCTCTCCTCATTGGATTCGAATAAATTCTATGATGAACATACCTGTGACAAAAGACTATTGAGACACGTGTCAACATGTTATTGCAGTGCCCTATTCCTTCACAGTGCAACTTGGCCTGCACATTTCTTTCTCAAGTTTGTGCCGTTGCATTCTCATGACACGTGTCTTCTATGGCATCGAAAGCAAGGTGATGTGGTTTCCCTTCATTTGGATCGAGTTGGACAAAGTGTGGATATGATATTGCAGTGCAACTTTGCTAGTGACTTTTTCAAATGATTTTGCATTGAGGTCTAAAAGTGTGCCAGCCGTTGATTTAGGCCCTCTTGATAGATCAACAACCCAAGTTCAAACTTGTAAACGACTCACGAGAGGTTCTGCAGTTTCACTCATATAGACATTAATGATCATAATTGATGGAATTTTGCCATCTCTTTAAGGGTTTTGATTTGCAATGGCTTGAATTAGCATTATCAAGCTATTAGGAGAAGAATTGCGAAGCAGAGAAGAGTTGTAGTGACATTTTTGAGCTGCAGGTGGATTGTTGGTACCACATCCTACTAAATATGATTTTCTAATGAATTATGAAATTCAATGAAATCATTTGCTATGACTATTTTTTGATTGGTGCCATAAATGGCAAATAATGGACAAGATAGGATGTACATTGTCTTGGTTGAAGTAGAAACCATTGTTTATGAAAACAAATTCCAGAATTGTGCTTGTTTAAAGGCACATCATTAAGAAAGGTGTTGGCCTATGTTGTATGCGTTGATTGGGTTCGATCTGAGCTTTTCCTGGTGTTGGAGTCTTGAAAAGGGTTTACACTACAAAATAGCAACCAAGTTGATCCTTCAATTACCTATGGAGAAGCCAACTCCAATCTTCAATAATCACTAGGACTTGGACCAACTGATAAGGATCAAATAAACCCTTCTACACTTTGGGCTGTGCAAAACTTGGGAGGGTGATCCCTTAGTGTATTTATAATTACTGCATCATTCATGTAAATAACACTAACACAAAGCAGATAATCTCTTATACGGACTCAACAAAGTGAGAGGATGCTATGAAATGGCTAATTTCGAGTGATCCTCAACCTATTTGGAGAATGAGATGGTAACAACATGTAACAACAATACATGAAATGTAAAGATTAAGCGTGATTTAACAACTTTGTAGCAAGTTGCAGGCGGAAATGAACAAAATACTGATAGTAAAACAATTACAAGCTATGACCAATGCTTTATTCCATTGGGGATTAGAACTCATGAGACCTAAATTGAAATATAACAGACTTTGACTATAACTTAAGATCTAGGATAGTATTGCCTTACAGTACATCCCATCAACAATCCCAACCCAAAGTACTTATCAGAATCCCTGCACAAGCCTTACCAATCTGTAATCATTTTCAAGCATTTTAATTGACCTATTAGATCAAAGCACGAATTATAAAATTACATACACCACAACAGTGCATTGAATGAGAAAAACCCTTGATTCATTTCATTCAAAATATAGTAAAATTGTACACTGGAGAAATGGATATGAAATATGTTTCTATTCATTCTAATGCTATTTCTGTCATAAGGCAAGATACAATTTCATTCACTCCAAACCCTACCTAAAACTTGACACTAGGCTTTCATTTTCTTGTTCTGTAATCAGATTTACAACATTATCACTTCCCCCCACACTTGCTATCGGAACCATCAAGAGTTTGGAATCTCTTGACCCTCTGGAACCTCTTTTCTACGACCTTGGGATTCCAATATATACTGGAATGCAACAAGCTTCAGGTCGTAACCTAAATCTGATCTGCCTAACAAGATTTGTTACATAGAACCACATCCCAACAAACTTTATTATTCCCTAACCTTATCTGCTACTTCCTAACCATTTCAGGTGCAAAATTGTTTGCTGGTAGAAATTGAAGTGTCTTGTATAAAAACATCACATTCATGAGCCGTGCCAATATCAGCCTGAGATTGGTATTGTTATTGCAAAGAATACTCGCATCTAGGACATCTAGACGCTTTGCAAGCCAGTAAGGGCTTTAATACCCATTTCTATTGACGTTGATGATACAAAAAGGGCCGGGATGAAAGATTCTCAGAATCTCCTTACGCAGATTCTCAAACCTGTTCCTACTGGAACATGCATAATTTTGAGGTCTCCTTGGCCTCTTCTTCATCTTGTCTCTCTTTGTAATGCCAACATCGGGAGGCATGAGGACGTTAGCCTTGTGGATTTAAAGTCTACCGCTCCATTCAACATTGAATATCCCTTTGGCTATGGCCCTCCTTTTGAATATCCCTCTAGCTATAATGTATTCGACTCCTCTGCTTTATCCCAATACTCTTCCTGCAAGTGTATCCAAAAATCCTTTGCATTCTCTACAACATCCATTTTTGTTAACATCTGGATAATGGATTCTATTGAGAAGTGTTACTTACAACCTCCAATTTTTGTATACTCCTCTTGGGATTGCACATGACTGTACTCATTGAGTGTCAGGTAAGTTGTTGGCATATAGCAGTAACTTTGCAAATTTTCCTTTAGCAGTCTCGAAACTCATTATCACTTCTCTGTAAGCCTAAAGATCTTTTGCATTTGCCGGCTGTAAGTGACCCTTATATTTTTCTGCATGTCATATCAAATGACTTTTCATGAATGCCCTTTCACAATTCTACTCTAAACCTTGCAGACCTATTCTATGCTGAGTCTTGAATCTCGTGATGTTGTGATAGCTTGCAAACTTACATCTCTGAAATTGCCTTTATTGTATAGATGTTTGAAACAATGTGCAATATCCTTATGTAGCAAATTTGAAATCTGGCCGTCGATCCCTTCCTTGTTGGTGCATCGAACGACACTCACTGGTCAACCTAACATTGACTTCTGACTTGGTGAATGGGCCCATGAAATGACCAATAAAATTACCCAAGTCACCACTTCATCATCTAGCCCTATCTTTCTCTAGTGTTAGTCGACCAAGGACATGTGTCAAGATCTTGTGATGCCGCAGTCCTTAAGTTCCTTGCATCTTTGATCGCGGGATCACGGGAACCATTAGATCTAGCCGAAATTTTATCTGCCCGCTGCATAAGCTTATTTGATCCCAACCGATAACTCCCGAGCAACTTTATCTGCACCTTAAAACATCTCCGTCCATTTTTACCATGTGCTAAAAATGGGACATTTAGTTACTCGCCAGTTAACTCCACAATTGGCATGAAATATTTAAATATTTTCAAAGTTCCCTTAGCCACACAAAGGGTGACAGATGACAGCCTCCCGCTATGCCGCTATCAATAAAATAGCACAGAAAAGTCTTCGCGGTATTGCGGGGACCAATAAAAACTTAACCCGTAGCAAACCACCGGTAAGGTAAAGGGGACCTGCCTAGAACAGAGGCCAAACCCTTAACTTGCTTTAAAATACGACGATGGGATACTTAAAGCTTAGAACACAAAGACTTTAGGGGAAAACCACAGGACCTAGGAAAATATTAAAAGCAACCATATGAAAAATTTAACCTAGTAACATAACTTGGTCCCTTTTAATGAATAACAACCCTTCGCTCAAGTGTTTTAAGTCCCAAAAAGGTAACACCAAATTAGAACACGACTAGGGTTTTAATAAAAAATCTTGCAATTGTGTCATTAACACTAAACCCTAATCAAGACAGAAGACATAATCAAGAGGATGTGGCGAAAATTCACAGAGGCAAATAATTTTGCAAGGCTCGGATTTAGGCTCTATCACCTGGAATGGGGCCTTCTTTTTCCTTCTCAAACACTTTCTCCTTGAACACTCACCAGCACTATAGTGCTGTCTAGGCCCCACCCTCCTTAACAAACAATTCTAATATTGAAATTGAGTCTACCTGCAGATCCCTTTGTATTTTTAGTTAAAGTTTGACATTTCAACTAGCCTTGATCGTGGACAAGAAGTGCAACTATAGTCTGTTAGTTCATCACCTCATCCATAGAGCATATATGCATTTATGTCCATTATTCTATGTGCAAGAGTTATGAAATGTCTGGTTTGTATGTTGCAGGGAGGCATGCAAAAAGTGATAGCTAAATACATATTTAGGTGGGCACACAGGCTCAGGATTATTTTATTCTATATTTTGACTTTTTGATATACCATGGTAACAAAAATCTTTTGTGGGATTGACTCAGCAAACCAAAGGACAGTTCTTCAATTATTGGGGAAATCTGAGCCAAATTGCTGAAGAATTCATAAAAGTACAGAAAAAATGTTGTTTTTACCTGTCAAATAACTTTCATAGAGACAGAAAAGGAAAAAATGTTAGGGGTTAGGATTTAGGATTTGGTAAGGCCCAATATGGTACACTTTCAGCAGACTTTTAGTCTCCTTTTCTTATTCCTTACCATTCCTGTCATTGTTAGGAGGGGAACTAACAAGGTGGATTCAAGCATCCAAAATAAAGAAGAAACCCACTTTGAGCTTTGCCAGGTGTGCGCTTGTTCTGGCCTATAGCTTGCTTCAGGATTGCTGGACAAAAAGCGCAAAACAAAAATTGGTAATAAATGGCCAGAATGGGTTTATGGACTGTTAAAGACAACTTATTAGTGCAATTAAGTGCAGAATTTTGGTGATTTCATGCTTCTTCAGGAATCATGCCCGTTTTTACAAAAAATATGGGTGTTTCACTCTGAATCAGATTGCTTAGCTTTGTCAGCCTTGAACATTCATGATATTCATAACTAGTTGGCGATTATTGCTACTATGGTATATACTTTACACTGACTTCACTGGATTTTACAATTTGGTTTTAAGGAATTTCTGTTTTGTTGGTTTAGTTTTAGATACTCTTTAGTTTGAGTCTTATTTGACATATATTGGTCGATAGTGGACATTGAAATTAATATCTTGTTTGTATTTCATCAATTTTTCTCAGGACTGAGGATGATGGTGCTTTTTGTCACAATCAATGTTTTATATGTTTGTCCATTATAATCATAGTTGAGTTTTATTTGTTTTTTCAAATATTTATTCTTGACATCTTATTAAATTTCCTGGGTTATTTAGCTGCAGATAATGATTTAGAAAGAGTCATAAATAATTCAAAGCATGATCCTCAAAGCAGGCATTTCAAGAAGAAAAAAAAGAGGAGAAAGAAGAAAAATAATAATAGTGTTGGCAATGTTAACAGGTGTTCACACATTTTTTTTATAATGATATTTTTTTGTGTTATATCTAAGTAATGATAGTATTTTGTGTACCGAACCATCTGAAATAAGTTAATGGGTGATTTTTTGACAGGTTTGTTATTAATACATGTAGGCAGTTACGAGAGCCAAAGTCTTATCTTGTTTGGGAAACAATTAGGAAATTTGGTGTTTTGGCTGTAAGAAATTTTGTGGAGGAGGTAATACATTCTCTGCTAACTCCATTTTGATACGTTTCTTTTCATGTCTGTATCATATGTGCATTTTAAACTTCGATATAGGATTTGATTATCATTTATTAGTATTTTTCTATGGAAAAATTAAATGATATTTTCACATTGCTGTTGTTGTCATTATGTTGGATGTTAATACTTTTATAATCTATGTGACATGACTTCCCGACTTCATGACTTTCTGTATCCATCATCTCCTGATTTGTATGGCATGACTTTTTTTGAGATTCTTGAGATGGCACCTTCTCCCTCCTTTTCATCTTTCTAATTGAATGAATTTTTTTCAGGTTTTTACTATTGAGAGTCGTGGAGGACAGATGACAGCTGATGGTAAGCGTCGCCGTACTCCTGGAGGCATCCTCTGGAGCATCTTGAAATCACGGGAGCCAGAAGCATATAAGGAAATAATGCTAAAAGGAAAGGAGATTGAGGTATTCTTTTGGTTCAATTCCTTAAGCTCTTGCAAAGCTTTGGACTACCTTTGTTGTTCTGAAAGGATAGTTTTTGTTGATACTGAAAACTAGAAAGTAGAATGTAGTCCTGAAATTAGAACATTTTTTCCCTTTATTTTGTGCATGAAAGTATGGTTACTCTTGGTAGTACGTGGAGGTCTTTTTGATTTGCTCTTTTTAGAGTGCCTGGAGTTTAAATTATCTGGTTCCTTAACGGACATGGAAATGATTTTATGGTTTTTGTTACTTTTTGTGTATGAATACTGTGTTGGAAATTATTGAAATACTCAAATACTTCTTGTCTTCTGTTGCAGAAGCAACTCAAAAACAATAATAACAAATGGCATGCCACTGAGCATGGTGGGCAGCCAAATACCAAACGAACCAGATTGAATTCAGCTGACTCAAATGATGGAGATCAAACGACCGGGGTTATGTTAAAAAATTTCTCCGAGCCATTCAGAGATGGGCAACCTGAAACTAATCTGCTGCAAGAAAACTCATGGCAACGTTCTTTGGTTCAGGCATGGGTAGATGGCATAAGGACAAAGGATCCATTTTTGGAAAACAGTTGCAGAGTTGATAATGTTCAGGGAAATGTTCTTCCAGAGAAGGTGAAGGTTCCTGTTAGAGACAGGATCCGTGTGCCTGTCGGCTATGACGACTTAATTGTTGAAGATACAACAGAGATTGAAGGAAAGAGAGAGGAAAATGGGCATCTGAAGGACTCAATCTAAGGGTGTTACTATGCAAGCTACATGTGAGCATTTGTTATTATTGTTTTTGCTTTGGATTTTGTTAAGGCTTTCTACATGCCATTTAATTGTTGGATTTTATGCTGAATGTTATGGAATTTGAATTTTTAGAAAAGAGATATTATTTTCCTTTCTTTTCATGGCAGACTTGAGAAAGGAAGCGGATTTGCTTCAGGAATATTTTTTCAAGTGGCAGGGGGCTCTTAGTTTACCTGTTAAGCTGATCACATTTGATTACCCCATGGATTATTTAAGGAAATGCTTAAAAGCGTTATTGGATAATTTGCGGGATCTAATTCAAAGGTTCACACTTGACATTTTGTGAAACTGGTGCAGCGGATGTAATTAGAAACCAGAAGAGTATGTAAACATGGCATAATTGACAATGAGAAATAAAAGATGAGAAAATGTTGATTGCCATGTAAATTTTGTAAGGAAGTAGAATATTGAGTTTTATGGCCAGCTGGATATAGACAATAAGAAAAAGCATAGATTTTGTCCAAGAATTCAACCAAAAATTGTTTTATACAGCAAATGAATTATTTGTATTTGGAAATTAATTTTGTAATATGGATGTTATAAGCTCTAGGTGAGTGTGTTTTTTTCCCTTCTTTTTTTTGGTTCATTGAAACCATAAAGTATATCTGTGGCAGCCAAAAGTTAACCCTTGTGTTGCATAATTGATAGCCACAATGTAAGGCTGGCAATGTAGGTGGAATTTTGAATAAAGGTCTGGGCTTGCAGTACACCCTTATAGTTTTAATGAAGCCACAATCATGATACTGAGAGCCTAGTATGTCTACTGACAACAAAATAAAATATTACTATCATTTAATGTCGCTCTTAGCATGACTGACTTCATTTGGTTTTTATAATGGCAAAAACTAGCTATAAAGTATAAAGGTACTCTTGCATAAAGAGATTAGGGGAATCCCAAGACAAGATAACACTAACCTCCCACCTTCCAAATTTGGACTATGATCACGATTTGTAGACGTAGCTAAATAGCCACTAAGGTTGAATTACCATTTTGTTTACTTACCAGCTGACACTATATGACTAACAGTAGGCTTTTTTAATTTTGGAAAATATCCCTAGTTCTTCTAAACTTGATGCACCATAACTAGTTTGCATACACCTTGTACTCGGGGTCGCGAACCTTTACTGTTATGCATACTTGTATGCCCTTTACCTGGCCCCTGTCGAGCATATCTACATCATCCTGATGCTCTCCTAGGGTAATTTAACATGTCACAATTTCATCTCTTCCCATTTCCAGTTTGGAGAAATGCTTTGCCCACAGAAGAAAGTGAACCTATAAAGCAAAATTGTCCTAACTTGGGTTCTGATTTCATGTCACAACATAGTTTTCCTTGGTAGGCAAGTTTTTAATTTTTTTGAAAAATACAGCAGTACTCAACTCTTGTTGTTTCCAATTTTATGGTTCTAAACCCTTTGCCCTAGCAAGATTATCAACTACCAAAAGAATTTTGTTGCCAGTCGTGGCTGGGACCTAAGCAACAAAATATTCATCATATTGTCATGTCCCCTTTGCAAATTGAATGTTGGGGGTGAGGATTGATGCATGCTCAGGGTGTGGCCAATACACTTGTGGTAGCATTGTGACTTTCAAACTTTGTCCTTGGTGCCATCTTCAGTCTTCACCGAATAATATAATCTTTGAATGGACAGCGTATAAATTTAGGAAAATATTCCAATTGTAATCATAGATTGTATCTTCTATACTTTTATAGCAATTTTTTGGGACCAAGACCCATAGGGGACTGTGATCAGCAGATGAAACCCCATAGATTTTTAGATTTAGAGGATGAAAACCCTTTGGTTTTCGGAGGACTTTGTCACTCAGATAGTGGATAGGAACTTCAAGGAATTGAAGGAAAGTTCAACGAGTCATTGCGAGCATTGTTATTATTTTGTGTTGTTATATTTGTTGTAGACATTCCCATTAGTATGATGATATCAATATTAGTGTTGTGATTCGACTGTGCAAGTTTGTGTGACGAGTTTAATTAATTATTTGCTTTGGGATATAGTTTGTGTATATTATTTGGTGTATACTACAAGGTATTTTTTTATTTGATGAATGCTAGAAGCATGTCAGAAGTGGTGGCTCATAAAATTTCAAGCATGACGCATTTATTCACTGTCAGTAGAGCCAATGTGAACCTTTGAATCTCAACGGTCGATGTGGAAATCAATAGCCATCGACATATTTTGAATTTATTACCTCAATATGACACCACCTTATTGAAATCCGAGCTCGAAGAGACCATAAGTTTATTTCTTCAATGTATTGGGGTCTCCTGGACACGTGTACTAGCCACGTCATTAGCCAAGTTGGGCCCTTCATCCGTTTGACATACTTCAGAATGACAAAGAAAACATCTCTTCGGTGGCTGAAACAATCCACGTCATTAACCATTGGGCCCACTTTATGTTTTATCATTCATTATTGGACATCAAAGAGACTGAGAAATGATCTCTACCATGCCCAACAATACTTGGAGTTAGTATCCTTCATAACTCTACGTGATCATAGCTTTATTAGAGGTTGAAGAGACTAGGAACTTGTTTCTCTAACCACCGAATTCTTTGAACAGAAATGGGGGACCTGCCAGTCCAGTCACTTTCATCAGGAGTTGAAGGGGCATAAAAATATCCCCTCCATACTTGAGAATACTTAGCATTTTCTTTGTCAGTCCATCGAACTTCGAGGTGATCAAATATCTATCTTCCCGATCTGCAATATCACAAAAGCTTTGCGTAAGATTCTACCATTTATCAAAGATTGGAGAGGATTCTCTTCGATATGCATAGTCTCTTCGATAGACATGAGCCCACTTACCTCTTCCTTTACTTGTCATTGGTGATCGAAGGAATAAAAGAAACGTCACTTTGATCCTGATGAAACACTTTGATCATTCTGCACAAGACTTCATCGGAGATCGAAGAGGCATAAAGACAACCTCTTCGACCCTGATAGAACTCTTTAATATGTGGTAGGGTCCGCACACTTTGAGGGTTAGTTTATGCTCATCGGAGGTCGAGGGGACCCAAAATTGCTTGCTTTGGTAATATACGTCTCCTTGATGGATACAAGCTCACCATATCTCGTCCTTCACCAACTATGATTGGGGATCGAAGGAACCAAAACAGTATCTCTTCAACAACCAGAAGTTCTTCAACGCTTACGTTTTCCTGAACATACTCAAATCTTCGGGGTTCAAAGAGACAAATAGACCATTCCCTCAACATATTATGTCCCTTTGATGGCTCACACCTTTCTCACAATAACCACGCTTATCAGAGTTCAAAGAGACTTGAGAACCATCTTTTCGATCCCAATAGACCATAATAAAAAAGGGGAATGCACAAAGAAACATTCCTAGTGGAGGGGTTTATAACCATGAGGAACTCAATGACATAAGTTGCGTTAAATTTGAGAATCATCTTTTCGATCCCAATAGACTTAATAATAAAAAGGGGAATGGACAAAGAAACATTCTTAGTGGAGGGGGTTTGATAACCATGAGGGGTTGATAAACATGAGGAACTCAAAGACATAAGTTGCTACTTAAAGCGATAAATTATCGGTTAGCTCAAGTCGAGATGAAAGTCGCCTATGGCACAATATATAACGGAAAAATTATTCAATTCTAACATAGACAATTTTTTGAGAAACCCTAGCAACTTTGAAGACACAAAGCAAAAAAAAGACTTGCGGAAATTTTAGAAAATTGAGGTTCCAACACTCTTTATCATAACATAAGATAGAAATATAAAGGGGTATTGAAAAATTTTAAAGAAAAAATTGATACATACAATATTTGGTGAAAATAGGTGGGTTTTTAATTTGGGCTGTGTATTTGGGAGGGGGTGACAAGAAAGGAGTTTAGGGCAATATTTTTTGAAAATAGGGGGATTCTTTAGTATGCCATGAACACACATAATATAACCATCTTTTCGATCCCAATAGACCATAATAAAAAAAAAGAATGCACAAAGAAACATTCCTAGTGGAGGGGTTTATAACCATGAGGAACTCAAAGACATAAGTTGCGTTAAATTTGAGAATCATCTTTTCGATCCCAATAGACTTAATAATAAAAAGGGGAATGGACAAAGAAACATTCCTAGTGGAGGGGGTTTGATAACCATGAGGGGTTGATAAACATGAGGAACTCAAA
>MU226321.1:810198-835441 GCA_018584345.1 Thuja plicata
GAGGGGGTTTGATAACCATGAGGGGTTGATAAACATGAGGAACTCAAAGACATAAGTTGCTACTTAAAGCGATAAATTATCGGTTAGCTCAAGTCGAGATGAAAGTCGCCTATGGCACAATATATAAAGGAAAAATTATTCAATCCTAACATAGACAATTTTTTGAGAAACCCTAGCAACTTTGAAGACACAAAGCAAGAAAAAGACTTATGGAAATTTTAGAAAATTGAGGTTCCAACACTCTTTATCATAACATAAGATAGAAATATAAAGGGGTATTGAAAAATTTTAAAGAAAAAATTGATACATGCAATATTTGGTGAAAATAGGTGGGTTTTTAATTTGGGCTGTGTATTTGCGGGGGGGGGTGGGGGGGGGTGACAAGAAAGGAGTTTAGGGCAATATTTTTTGAAAATAGGGGGATTCTTTAGTATGCCATGAACACACATAATATAACCCAGGTTCACTAAGTGAAGTCTCCGTGACTAAATCCTAATTTCCATAACCACATCCAAATCAAACAATTCTCTTCGAGCCCAAATTGTTTAAAAAAAATCATTACCTTAATCAAACTCAATAATCATCCTTAGTTCTTGCTCACTTAAGTAGTTGCCTATCTTAAGCAACAAATCAACTAAATCAAGCAAGTCACTCAAAATTGACCCATCAAATCCAATCTTGATTAAGGTTACTTAAGATCTTTCCTAAGTATAGCTATTCAATCATACAATCCAAATCCAACGTACTTAAGAACTCTCATATCTGCAACAAATCAATCAATCATCAATATTACATAAAATAATGTAACACCTTAAACACTTCAACATGTCATTCGCATCTGCTGTGGTGTCAATGGGTATTCCCACTCAAACTAAGTGTTTGAATTCAAATGCCTATTTTCCTATAGAAATGACTACTTTGTTGTGCCCTGCGGGTGGTCAGGTTCCTTCTGCTACGCTTGCTGATGGTTCTATGGTTGTTTCTGCTAGGTTGATGGGGGCCACACTAAACCTTCTTCCTCATCTTTTCTTGTGCTAGATCCACACCTTGCGGTTGGTGGTTCGAGGGTTTCTGCTGTTACTACTGGGGGAAGGATTTCCCACCCCCCAAAGCCTCCTATTGGTGGACAAAGTTTTACTTGTGTTACCAAATATGCTGTTGCTATTCCTTCAAGGGAGAAATCTTGACCTCTTGCTTGTGCCAAGATATCCCCTGTAGTGGTGTGTGGTCAGGATGTGGCGTGGATCTCTTCCAGCATTGCAGGTTGGTCTATATATTCGTTGGTTTCTGGCCTTCTCTTTCAAATCTGCACCGCTGGGTGTCAGATTCTTGGAAATCCTGTCTCTGGTAAGATTGAGCTTTTCCCTTGTGCAAAGGGATTTTTTGTTGCTCTTTTTACTTCTTCTGAAGATTGTGATTTGGTGTTGAGCAAGCTGTGGGGTTGTGGGAACCAGCCAAACCCTAGACAATTTCCTTTAACCCTCTTACTGAACTGCTCAATGTGCATCTAGTGTGGGTTCGTCTCCCCAATCTTCCCCTTCATTTTTAGGAGAATTAATTCTTTGAGGCCATTGGAAACTCTATCAGCCATTTTTTTAAAGATGGATGAGGCTACAACATCTATGGGCCTCTCTACCTTCGTTCACATTCTAGTGGACATTGACATCTCCATACCCCTTCCGGGAGATGTGGTTCTCATGGTTGGGGATAGGCCTTCGAATCAATTGCTAGATTATGAGGGTCTCCCTTTTCGATATTGAAAACGCTTCTCTACTAGTCATCTGGCTATAGATTGTTCTCTCTCACGTCGTAAAGGTGCCACCACTTGTTTGAAGAACTCAAATGATGATCATTTGACTGTTCTGGCCTCTGATAACTCTTCATAGGCTAATGATGACTCCCCCTAGGGTGATGTTCCTACTATTTTGGCCTCCCAAGAGCAAGTGGACCCGAATCCACCTCTTGCTGCTAGTGTGGTTCCCTTTGGCTGCATGGATCCTCCTTAGTCAACTGCTCCTGATCTGCTCCAACTTTTGGTTGATGAAGCACAACATTTCCAACACTCTCTTTGGCTGCATGGATCCTCCTTTGTCAACTGCTCCTGATCTGCTCCAACTTTTGGTTGATGAAGCACAACATTTCCAACACTCTATTCTTGGTTCTAATTTTCTTACAAAGGGTGTTCCACCACCTCCTCTCGTTGGTGGGGACCCTTATGAAAGTATCACCTAGACAGTTGTTCGTAGGCGAAGGAAAAGTCACCTTGTAGTCACTCACTCTCCTCCACATGATTCAAGTGAGTTTTTTTCCACTCTTGAAGTGGGTTACTAGTTGTGCTGCCAGTATGCTATTAATGACATTTCTTATAAAAAAATGTAATTGATGAGACCCCACCCCCCAAAATCTGGGTGGACAAATATCACAATATTTTATGTGCTCAAAACTAAGATCTATTATGCATTTTCTTGACTTTTTAGAGAGGCTTGTTACTCACTTCTCTTGGAATTTTTAACATTAGTTCACCATGCTCAATCTATTTAATGATAAACAACATAATGTACAAAGATTTTTTTACCATCCTACAGTTGACACCTAAAATTGCTCTTAGGTGTAACGGTCTATGGGAAGCTTCAGTGAATGGGGGACCTAGTGCTTTTCACTGAGAAACCTCTGAGATTTTAAAATCTGACTCTTTATTTCTTGTTGAGGGAAAGGGAAGAAGAAAGCTAAAAAGATTTAGAGCGATATGTTAAGCTTTTGGAACACTTTAAACCTGCAACACACATACTATTTCAGTGAATGAAACATCATGGAAATATATAACTTATAGAGTTAGGAATAATTACATAAACGTAATAACACCATAAGCAAATGACATAGAGTGGACCATGCAATACATTCACATAATACAAAAGCCCGAGGCATAATCTATTTAGCAAAGCCTAACACATATGTGCTAAAGTCGAAGATTACAAATAACCAACACAGAAACTTTCATGAACACTGAAATTCCAAAATCAAAGCGCTGCAAGCACGATCAAGTTGTATTAAAAATTAAAGCTACCCATTACAGTTTGAAGCTTACAAAACCTTTTTAAAGAAATCCCTGCAAGAGTCCCGTTCTATTTGTCCAAAATCAGGTTTTAAAATCCTTCCCTCTCATCTCAACAACTCACCCTTTTAATGGCTAGGGCATGATCTCATTCTCCAAAATAGAAAGCGGTTAGAAGGAAACAACAAGTGTCTTACTCCACGCAATGAGGAGAGAGCGATTTTCATCACTGATACATGAGACTGACATCTAGCCCACCTTGATTCGTTACCAAAAATGAATCACTCATGCTCTACAACCACTACTTCGTGCAAAACAGTGTAACAAATTCTTAAAAATTGCATTGAATGAGAGCCTGAGAATGTGTTGAAACACGTGAGACTTAAGCACGTGGGTGTAGAGTGTGTGCATTCTCTTAACTTGGCTGAGGAAAGACGCAACTTTCAAGCGCCAGATTCCAATAGAAGGAGAGACAAAACTCCCCAAAGTCCCGCGAGAGAGCCATGTGACAAATAACACGAAGGCTTCTGGTGGGACATGTGTTGGAGGAGCGTGAAGTCTCCTTTGAAGCGAAAGATGGATTCTCCTTAGAAACCCACGAGAAAGCCACATGTAGCCACTGTGTACTTATTTGAAATGCTCAGGCTGACAAAAAAAGGTCATCGCGGTCATGCTCATGACTGACATGTGGCAGACAAGCGCAACATGCAGCTATGAGGGAAGGAAGCCTGATCCAAAAGCATGCCACGCTGACAGGTGGAGAGTGCACGGAGCTTTCAAAAAAGATTGCCACAAAGAGAAAAGGAAGCACAAGCGACATATTCTAACTTTGTAGGTTAGTGAATTTCTGATTCACAGTCTTGGCGACTCTTGGAGAAAACCTTCTTGTAGGGATACGAAGTCTAGAAAACATGGTTTCGCAAACTAGTGCCTTATTCATTGGGCTACAAAGTTTCTCGATCATGCCATGTTCGACTAATTAGCTTTGTGAAACACTTCCAGACAAACATTGAGGCAACGACTCCTGCGTGCAAAAAGAAACAATCAAATTCTCTCATTTAAAAGAAAGCAACAAAATTTATTCAAGGCAAAGGCCAAACCAGGGAACCCAAAAGCCCAGCGCTTCTTGCAGAGAGAAGCTTCTTAAACAAGGGGAAAGATGCTGGACAAAAGAAACAAACATCACTAGCGAAAGGAAAACCAAGATAAAGACTTTTAGAAAGGAGAACCAGGGTGACTAATTGATGTCCTCAGAGGTAAAAGTACACAAAAAATTAGGAGGCAATTACATTTGTTTTCAGCTTTGTAACGAAACTTTACATTTTATGCTCTACAGAAGTAGCACTTGCGACCAACATTCTAGATTAAGAAGTCATAGGTGAACATAGCTCGTCAAGGGATTTATGTGTGTGCAGAGGGGTTTAGTCTTTCCCTTTACTCAGAGGAAGAAAAGGGCTCCGCTTTCCCGCTAGGCTATGTAGGTGATGTATTGTCCCATAGCCAACCAGATAGAGCCTCGCTACTAGTCAGACGTCTATAGCCCCGACAAGGTTATCATCTTGACAACCATTAACATTGCTCTACTGCCAGCCAGGCGTCCATAACCTTGATAGAGTTGTCAAAATGGCCCGAACTTTGCATCTTTTCTTATTTATTTATTTATTTATTTTTCTCTTTTCTCTGCCTCTTGGCTTCAATTTGCACAAATGACTTTGACATCATCCTGATGAACTACAACTGATTTTATGTTTGAATTCATTTGTTGATAGTTAACCGAGTTACATATGTGATGATAAATATTATCAGTTAATGTATTATCATTGATGTCAACTTATTTGAGTATCATAATGATAACAAACATTTACTATGGATTGAAGATCTAGAACCAACAAAGTTTATGTGGTTGGTAAATGAAGAGTTATGTATACACCGAGAGACAATGAACACTGAGTAAAACACAGTGTATACCGAACATAGTGATAGCCGAGCTAGGGATCACCGACACAACACTGTATTGACCGAGCAATTAAATCAAACTGAGACTGACTAGAATACTGAGCTGGCAATTGATGATGTTGAGGTAAATGATAAGGTTTGTTATGTTGATCAAACGGTTATGAAAATTCAAGGAAGATCAGATGACAGAGATTGAAATGTGTTTTTAACACAACTACCGAGGAAGGTTTAAACGGAAAAATCAACGATGGAGATTAAGCCGCAAAATCTAAAGGATGAAAATTAAATGAGTTATGATGTCTATATAAGAAACAAGAGATTCATTATGAATTACATGATGCTATGATGCACACATGCAAAGTTTATGTATGACTAATCAAACTGGTTAAAGACAAAACCAAGCATTTTTTGCAGACATTACCGAGCGACAAAGGAAAGAGCATTACCGAGCAGAACAGAGTATGAAGAATCAAATGAACTGAAGTGAACAAATTGATCAGAGGTATTATGTACTTAGCATAGATTTGAAAATCTGCAAAACATAATTGCATTTGAATCAGATCATTCCTGTATCAGTTTAACCATTGTTACAGCTAAATCTTTTAACCGAGTAGGACGCGAAAGTCTTTATTATGACATTCTAATGAATGTTGAGTGTTTTCTTGTTGACCCCATAGTGAATGATTGGTCAAGAGAGAACTACTAGTTTTAAATCCTCTAACAAGGTCACATTTAACAGTGTGCATTGTAACCTTTAACAGGGTTGGCTCTTAACCGAGCTCACTTCAGAAGAGTGAAATATTTTGGGCTACCGGTCCTAGGTGTTTTTTTCCCTTAGCAGGGTTTTCACGTTAAAAAACTATGTGTCAATGTGTATGATTGTTGTGGATTGTTATTTTCCTTTACATATTACATTATCTACATTGATTGGTAATCACAGTATTAATTTACTGCTACTCGGTAAACACTACATGATTAAAGTTTGAAGTTACAGTTTACATTTCACTGAGTTGATTTATATGTTTGAAATTGTTGTTATATACATCTGGAAGAATTTGGGACTATAGAATAATTGGGACACAACTGATTCACCCCCCCCTCAGTTATCCTAACAATTGGTATTAGAGCATACATTTCTTAGAAGGAAAATTTTGAAGGACTTAAGCTAAAGATCAAGATGTCTAAGAGAGACGCATCGAAGCTGAACAAGGAAAAATTCTCGACATGGAAAAGCAGAATGACACTATACCTATCAGGGATTGGAGATGACGTCGCAATATACCTAGATTCTGAATTCATTCTATCGACTGGAGCCTTGACTGCTAATCAAATGAAAGAGAAACATGAACACAACATTATAATGGTAGAGATTGCTTCTTCTCTTACTGATGTTGAATTTGAAGATATCAAGACATGTACATCAGCCAAGTAGATGTGGGACAAGCTTACACTAGTTTATGGAGGAGATGCAAATGTAATGAGAGTTAAAGCTAAAAGTCTCTGAGGAAAATTTGATGACATGAGAATGAAAGGAGAGAACATAACACAGTACAATAACCGACTCAAGGAGGTTGTATATGCTATTCGAGGAGCAGGTGGAACTATTGATGAAGACACTATTGTGAGTAAGATTCTTAGAAATTTATGACCTATTTAATCTATAAGAGTCTGCAATACATGAAATGAGAGCTGCACCTGGAAACAATATTACTATTGATAGTCTTGTTGGAAGATTGATTTCTTTTGAGCCGAACTACTTTGACAACAATGTTGTGTGTACTATGGAATTTGCATTTATGTCTTCACTGAAAATTAGTAAATCTGGTAGCAAACACATGATTAGAAATAATAGTGACAATGACAGTGATCATAAAGAAATTGATGAACTTGAAGCATTAATGGTTAGAAGATTGCACAAAGGTAAAGGAAGATATAAAGGTAAACTACCTTTGATATGTTTTAACTGTAAAGAAATTGGCCATTTTGCTACAAGATGCCCTAATAGAAAGAATGATGAAAGAAATGACAGAGAAAATGACCGTTATTATAGAAGCAAACGACAATATGACAGAAGGAATAACCGAGATTACAAGGACAAACACAAGAAGGCTTGTTACATTGCTGAAGTTAAAGATAAAGATACTGGTTCTGACAGTGATGAAGATATTGAGACAATATTTGTATCTTTGAAAGAAGATTCTGAAGAAGATGAGAGGTATGTTGAGACAACACTTATTTCTAAAGTTAGTAAACATGACATTTGGGTTATTGATAGTGGCTGTACACATCACATGACTGGAGATAAAAGAAAATTTAAATTTCTTAAACATTATGATGGTGGATCTATTAGAATGGGAAATTATACACCTTGTCAAGTGAAAGGGAAAGGAACTATAATGCTGAACAATAAAATCAAATGTGAGAATGCATATTGGGTGAAAGGACTTAATTATAATATGTTGAGTGTTTCACAATTAAATAACACAGGTCACCGAGTTTCTTTTGAGAACATAAAATCTAGAATCTATGATGGAACTGGAAAATTGATCGGCACTGGTGAACAATCAAAAGGTAATCTATTCTATCTTGACACTACTAAAACTACTTGCTTATTGGCTAAGAATGAAGATATATGGTTATGGCATAAAAGGATTTGTCATGTAAATTTTGACAACATGGTTAAGATTAGTAAGAAAAGAAAAGTTAGAGGCTTACCGAGCTTATCTAAATCATACCATGTAATGTACAAGAATTGTCAAATGGGAAAGATGTCAAAATCTAGTTTTAGGAGCAAGAATTTTTCATCTAATGATATTTTGGAGTTAGTTCATATAGACCTATGTGGACCAATGAGAACACCGAGTTATTATGGGGAGAAATACTTTATTTTATTTGTTGATTACTACTCTAGAATGATGACTGTTATGTTCCTAAAAGAAAAATCTGAAGCATTTAAGATGTTCAAATGGTACAAAGTTGAAGTAGAAAGAGAAACTGGAAGAGAGCTAAAGTGTTTGAGATCTGACAGAGCAGGTAAATTTATTTCTGATGAGTTCACTAACTTTTGTAATGAGTATGGAATTAAAAGACATGTTTCTACACCAAGGACACCACAACACAATGAAATTGCTAAAAGGAGAAATAGATCAATTTTAGATTGTGCTAGAACATTGATGATTGAAAAGAATGTTGTGCAACATACTGGAGAGAAGCTGTTAGTATTGCTGTATACACACTGAACCACATACAACTGAAGAAAGATACAAACATGACACCTTATGAGCTATGGTATGGTTATACACCTAATATGAGTTATTTTAGAATATTTGGAAGTCGTTATATTTTGAAAGATGATTGAAGTGGTAAATTTGGTTCAAAAAGTGATGAAGGAATATTTCTTGGATATTCTACTAAGAGTAAAGCTTACAAATGTTTGAACAAGACTTCTAACAAGATCATTGAAAGTGCAAATGTGAAAGTTGATGAATTTTCTGAGAAGAATGATGAGGACAACATGAAAGAACCTGAAGATTACAGTAGATTTGTCTACATGGAAGAACCTGATACTTATCGACGTAGATACGTAACGTTACTGTGCAACATGGTAATGTTATTGAGCAACAGGAAGCACAGACCGAGAATCAGGAAAATGATACAATTGAAGATCATGATCAAGATCACAATGAACCAACTAGAGAAGACAATGAAGAACAAAGAATTGAACCTATACTTGCAAAATATGTGAGGAGACATCATCCACATAATTAGATTATTGGAGATAAACGATCTGGTATGATGACTCAAAGTAAGTTGAAAGACAATACTTGTTTGATTTGTGAATTTGAACCTAAGAATGTTAGAGATGCACTTGAAAATGAAGAATGGATCTTTGCAATGAATGAATAAATTGAGCAGATACATAAAAAACAAAACATGGACATTAGTATCGAGATCGAGTGATAAGAATGTCATTGGCACCAATTGGATATTTAGAAACAAATTGAATGATAATGGAGATGCAATCAGAAATAAAGCAAGATTAATATGCAAAGGGTATGCACAAGAAGAAGGTATTGACTATGGAGAAACTTTTTCAACCGTTGCTAGACTTGAAGGAATTAGAATATTACTTGCATACACAACATATAAAGGATTCAAAGTATATCAGATGGATGTTAAATTTGCATTTTTGAATGGAATAATAGAAGAAGAGGTATACAATGAACAACCTGATGGATTTGTTGATCCTGATCAGACAAAAATGGTATGTAAGTTACACAAAGCTTTATATGGTTTGAAGCAAGCACCGAGAGCATGGTGTGAAAGACTACATTCCTATCTTATTAGTATTCGATTTGTTAGAATAAGTGATAACAACAATTTGTATATGAAAGGAGGCAATGATGATAAAACTCTTATTGCTAAAATTTTTGTTGATGATATTATATTTGGAGGAAATGATAACCTATGCACATCATTTGCCGATGAAATGATGAAGGAATTTGAAATGTCAATGTTTGGAGAGATCAATTTTTCTTGGCTTACAAATCTTACAACAGACTGAAGGTATCTATATTACTCAATCAAAATACATCAAGGAAGTACTGAAGACATTCAAAATGGAGGAATCAAAACCTGTTGGAACACCTATGGTGGCAGGATGCAAACTGGCAAAAGAAGATAAGACACCTGAGGTAAATCAGACTTTGTATAGATCTATGATTGGAAATTTGATGTATGTTGCTCACACAAGACCAGGCATAACACACGCAGTTGGAATTGTTGCAAGATTTTCTGCTAACCACAGAGAATCACATATGACTGCTGTAAAAAGAATTTTTAGATATTTGAAGAACACTGAAGACTATGGATTATGGTACAAAAGAGATGAAAAGTTTTAACTGAAAGTTTATACTGATGCTTATTTGGCTGGGAACATTGATGATAGAAAGAGCACTACTAGTGGAGCATTCTTTATAAGAGAAAGATTAGTTACTTGGATAAGTAAAAAGCACGAATGCATGTCTCAGTCAACTGCAGAAGCAAAATATGTTGTTGTTGCTGCAAATTGTTCAAATATTGCATGGATAAAACAACTTTTGAAAGGTATGAATGAAGAGATCACTGACCCAGTGATAATTTATTGTGATAATACTAGTGCAATAAATATTTCAAAGAACCTTGTGATGCATGCAAAGACAAAGCATATATCTATTGAATATCACTACTTGAGGGAACAAGTACAAGATAAAAAAGTGATACTAGAATATGTACAATCAAAAGAACAAGTTGCAGACATATTCACTAAACCATTACTGAAGGATACATTTGAGTACTTGAGAGGTAGACTAGGGGTTCGTTCCTTGTTTATTAGTCACTAAGCTGACTAGGAGGTTGTATCAACCTACACAAAACTAGAATATCAATCATGTTGATGCAAAGATTAACTGGACTGACATAGACATATCAGTACACTGCAAGGTACTTACTGCACCGAAAATGAGAGATATTTTTGGCTACTGAAGAGCTGGATATTTATTTTTGGCATTGTTGTCAAAGGGAGAGAGATTCAATGAAATATCTATCCATCAAAGGGAGAGAAATGAAATATCTATCTACAAAGAGATCAAGAACAGAAGAGTCAAATCTGCAGGGAGAGTCTGCATGGTGAGTTTTTAATGCTGACACAATTTCTATATTCAAGCTAGGGAGAGATACAAAATTGTTGCAGTTGTAGAACAAAAGTTTGGTACTTCTATGACACTTTCATATTGCATATTTTATATTGTGTTGCCATCAATGAAAAAGGGAGAGATTGATGAACTACAACTGATTGTATGTTTGAAGTCATTTGTTGATAGATAACCAAGTTACAGATGCGATGATAAACATTATCAGTTAATGTATTGTCATTGATGTCAACTTATTTGAGTATCATAATGATAACACACATCTAATATGGATTGAAGATATAGAACCAACAAATTTTATGTGGTTGGTAAATGAAGTGTTCTGTATACACTGAGAGATAGTGAACACCGAGTAAAACACAGTGTATACCAAGCATAGTGATAACTGAACTAGGGATCACCGACACAACATGGTATTGAACGAGCAGTTAATTCAAAACGAGGCCGACTAGAATGCTGAGTTGGAAATTGATGATTACGAGGTAAATGATAAGGTTTTTTATGTTGATTAAATGGTTATAAAAATTCAAGGAAGATCGGACGACGAAGATTGAAACGTGTTTTTAACACAACTATCGAGGAAGGTTTAAACGAAAAAATCAACGATGGAGATTAAGAAAAAAAATCTGAAGGATGAAAATTAAATGAGTTATGATGTTTATATCAGACACACGAGATTCACTATGAATTACATGATGCTATGATGCACACATGCAAAGTTTATGCATGACTGATCAAACTAGTTAAAGACAGAACCAAACATTTTCTGCAGACATTACCGAGCGACAGAGGAAAGAACATTACCAAGCAGAATAGAGTATGAAGAAGCAGATGAATTGAAGTGAACAAATTGATTATAGGTATTATGTACTTAGCATAGATCTAAAAATCTGCAAAACAGAGTTGCATTTGAATCAGATCATTCATGTATCAATTTAACCATTGTTACAGATAAATCTCTTAACCGAGTAGGACGTGAAAGTATTTAATATGACATTCTAATGAATGTTGAGTGTTTTCTTGTTGATCCCGTCATGAATTATTGGTCAAGAGAGAACTGTTAGTTTTAAATCCTCTAACAAGGTCACATTTAATAGTGTGCATTGTAACCTTTAATAGGGTTGGCTCTTAACCAAGCTCACTTCAGAAGAGTGAAATATTTTGGGTTACCAGTCCCAAGTGGTTTTTCCCTTAGTAGAGTTTCCATGTTAAAAATCTGTGTCAATATGTATGATTGTTGTGGATTATTATTTTTCTTTACATATTACATTATCTACATTGATTGGTAATCACAGTATTAATTTACTGCTACTTCGTAAGTTCACTACATGACTAAAGTTTGAAGTTACAATTTACATTTCACCGAGTTGATTTATATTTTTGAAAATGTTGTTATATACATCTGGAAGAATTTGGGACTGTAAGATAATTGGGAGACAACTGATTCACCTCCCCCTCTCAGTTATTCTAACACATCCCTCCAGGTTGGCTATCGAGGTGGTAGTAGGACAACCTCTAATTTTTCACTGAGCATGTGAAGGAAGGGCATTTCATCCTCATTAATAAGGGTATTTAAATGTAAAAACGTGCAAAATCCAGATTGGACATCACTATTTCCATGGAATGCCTATAATTAATGCATAAATGCTATGAAGAATGTGCTTGCACATACCAGATAACAAATGTAATCTTTCACTTTGAGCAGAAAATTAAATGCCATTACCTTTTCAAAGTTCGAAGAGTACGATTTCCCTTTGATGACATCACAAGTAGAAAAAGTTATCTCTCCACCCACAAAAATTGAGCAAGTGGCAATTCTTGAAAAATGGGTAAGGTACTTCTGCAAAATTTTAAGTGGTATTCTTTCAGAAGGATTAGATGTGACGTGCCTGCGGACTTAAATACTTGCTCTATAAAAGAGCAATCCTTCTCAAAAGGTGGCATAGCATTTGCAAGTCTTTTAGATTTCAAACAAAGCTTAGATTAGTCTAACCAAGAAGCATGGATACTCCAGTGAGAATAACTAGCCAACTACATTAAGATCCCTTTCTCCATGACAAAAAGATGATGATCAGCTAGCGACACTAGTCAAGACTAGCGACAAATTGGTTCTTTCGGCTCTGAAATAGGTGCTAGGAGAGGATTTCCTAAACATTGAAGATAGGTATATGATTAAGACTGATATTTCATCTCTTTTTTAGCTCCCAAGGGACACAATTGTCTTCCTGGTAGAAAGCGCGTTTGGAAAGATTTACTGCGAAGGGCTTGAGGACGTGCTTGTTGTGGCATGATAGGGTGTGGGGTTGCCACTGGAAACCGACTTAAGCTTTCATTTGGAGATGGGTGCAAAGGTTCCATTCGTTCCATTTGCAATAACTTTTTCTATCATTCCCTTGATGTTCGTCGCTTCTATGCGAGGCATGGGGTCAAATTCCTCAAAAAGTACCTCGACCCAGGGTGTATATGTCAGAGGAGGTGAGAAAGGAATTCCATCTACAGGTACTCCTTGAGAGGGAATGGGAAACACCATCAGAGTCAAGAGGAGGGGAATCTTTCGAAACAGAAGAGACTATGGCGAGGAGTGGAGAAGACTCTAGGGAAGATGGCCTTGGCTTTGGAGAAGACTGACCTGCGCAGTGAAAAAATATTGCTTTCTTTTGTTAAGAGCACTATGATAAATACATGTAAATGGAAAAAGAATTTTGACAATTTGTATCTTTTGTAAAGCATATAGTCACTACCAATAATTATAAAAACTTTTGGTTTGATTTTTCTGGTGCCTATACATGTCTCTTGTCATTATTTTCTTTGAAGTGCTTTAATTCTTTATGCTTTAGAATTTTATTTTGAATTGATTATAGAGAATTGAAATATCATAGGATAAGGATTCATTATCACATGCATAACGATAATAAAGTAGGGAATACCTTTATGAGAATGCGCTATGATGCAAGAGCATCTTGGGTTCTTGGAAATCCTATATCAACCAAAAATATGTTTGTTTGGGTTTGGTAGCTTGTTGGAGACTACTCGGTAACTTCTCCTTTTTGGTCAGTTAAAGGTTTGTTGGTTCGTTCCACTGATCAAGCTCAGTTACTTTTTTTGGCTGGATTCACTGACGGGTCTTGGCGGTTGTTCTTGACTGTTCGGTGATTTCACCGATTGGTCTCTGTTGCTCCTTAGTCTTTCTCACCGAGTTGGTTTTTGGATGTTGAATCTTATGTCCGACATGTGGATTTAATTTTTGTAGCGTAATTAATGTTGGGGTCTCTCATTGGGATTCATGTGGACCTAAATTTGGGTTGTTGCTGATTCCTATGTTGGATCTTTAGGATCTTTTGGGGACGACCTTTTCGGCAGCCTTTTGTATAAAAGTAGTTTTTTGTTCTTAGATTAGGAGGAAGTTTCAGGGCATCAATTAGATATTAGATTTGGATCGAGGGTTTGTGACCTCACATGTATGAGGGAGTTTCTATAAAAGACTTTGAATATATTTGGCCGTAACTGGGAAGGCCTTACATCCCAACATGTATGAATTTTGATGAAATAATATAAAGTTTGTATTCCTTCTCTCCTCTGTGTTTAAAGATTCTGTGTTGTATTATGCAAGCTAGTTTGGTAGCTGGGAGTGCCCTTGGCCCTAGTTACTGACCCTCCTTGCATCAGGTGGTATCAGAGAGAAGGTTAGATCTGAAGTAACTTCTTGTAAATCCTAGTTGGTTGATTTGTTGTGGGGTAGTAGATTGCGATATGAATTGCAATTGTAGAGGGTTTCAAGATGGTTTGTGGGAGAAGAAATGCAGATCCAGGCTTATCTAATATGCTAAGATAGATTGTTGTGAGATTAGAAGCTGTTGAGACAACCTAACATCGAGGAAGACATCTTGAGGATGTTAGTGATGATGAATTTGAGGAAGTGCAGGGAGAAGCCATACCTACATCTATGATGGATCAGGAAGAAGAAATATTGTTGCGAGCTTTGACAAGTTTGAAGTGCACATCTCAGTTTAATCCCCATGAGTATAGTGAAAGTTTGATTTGGATGAATTGATAGACTAGATAACTGAAATGGAGAAATACTTTGAGTATGAGAATGTAACAGAGGAGAAAAAGGTGAAGATTGCAAGTACAAAGCTAAATGGCCATTTATCCTTGTGGTGGGAGCATCTACAATTGGATTGAAAGAAGAAGGGTAAAGACAAGATCAAGGTATGGGTAAGATGATAAACAAGTTGAAAGGAAAGTTTCTATCTTGTGATTACCAGATTAACCTAGTAAGGAGAATGCAAAGTTTGAAGCAAAAAGATAGCTCTTTGAAAGATTACACCGAGGAATTCTACAGATTAGATATCAAATCTGGACATGCTAAAGATGAGGTGTAAATAATAGCAAGGTATCTGAATGGTTGAGGATTTCTATACAAGATGAGATCAACTAGGTAAATATGGAGAGTATTGAGGAGGCGTATCAGTTTTCCCTAAAAGATGAGGAGAAATTGAACAAAAGACATGAACAAAGACAAAGAGGAAGAGGTGGTAGATTCCCTAGAGGAAGAGGTAAATCTTATGGTGAAAACAATAGATCTGATCATGCCAAGAAAAATCAAGACACACATCGAGACAAAGGCAAGACCAAGTGGAAAGGTGGAAGTTCATTCCAAGGAAGAGGCAACTACTCCCGAGGTGGATATGGAAGAAGAGGGTTCCAAGGAACTTATTATAATTTGGAGAAGAGGGACATAGATCATTTGAGTGTACACATGCAAGCAAGAAAGTTGGTAGTAGTAGAAGTACTTTGGTGGAAGAAGAGTCACCAAATGAACCTAAGAAGGAAGGAAACCTAATGGTCAGAAGAATATTATGGAGTGAGAATAATAAGAAAGATACAATAAGAAAGGGTTTGTTCAAGACCATATGTAGAGTTGTAGACAAATTTTGGAAAGTAATTGTTGGCAGTGGAAGCTCAGAGAATCTAGCATCTGAGGAAATGGTCACCAAGTTGCAGTTGGAAATAATGAAGCACCCAAAGCCCTATGAGATTTCATGGATTAAGGATGAACATACACTTATGGTGAGTGGACAATGTTTTGTGAATCTGAAAATTGGAAAGTATTATGATAAGGTGTTGTGTGATATTATGCCTATGGATTGTTGTCATATTTTGTTTGGTAGACCTTGGCAATATGATAGACATTCTATACATGATGGAAGATTGAATAAGTATACTGTTTGGGTTGATGGTAAAGACAAATATTATTACCTTTAGTTGAAGAATTTGTTGGTGGGATATGCACATCTATGAAAGTGTGTTTGATGGAAGGTAGACAGTTTGTTAAGGATCTGAAAAAAATGATGTTTGTTATGCTTTGATTCCTAACGACCGAGTGAGAAAACAAAAGATAAAACTCCTGAGGAAGTTGAAAAGTTTCTTACCAAGTACAAGGAGATCATTTCAAATAATGTACCTAATGGTTTTCCACCAATAAGAGATATTAGTCATTGTATGGATCTGATTCCTGGAGCTAGTTTGCCAAATAAGGCACCACACCGATTGACACCAACCAAGAATGAAGAACTCAACCGACAAGTTAATGAGTTGTTGCAAAAAGGTTTGATTAGAGAAATTTTGAGTCCATGTGCAATACCAACTGTGTTAGCACCTAAGAAAAATGGAGAATGGAGAATGTGTACTGATTCAAGAGATATTAAAAAAATAATAGTTAAGTATCGGTTCCCTATACAGAGAATGAATGACATAATGGATATTTTGAGTGGAGAAAAATATTTTACTAAGATTGATTTGAAGAGCAGATATCATCATATCAGAATGCGAGAAGGTGATGAATGGAAGGCTACTTTCAAGACAAAAGATGGTTTGTATGAGTGGTTGGTTATGCCTTTTGGTTTAAGTAATGCACCGAGTACTTTTATGAGGTTAATGAATGAGGTTTTGAAGAATTTTTTGGGTAAATTTGTGATTGTGTACTTGGATGATATTCAGTAAGACCAGTGAAGATAATTTGATGCATATAAGACAAGTGTTGTAGAGATTGAAAGAGGAAAAGTTGTTGATTAATTTGAAAAAGTGTTCCTTCATGAAAGAAGAACTTGTGTATTTAGGCTTTGTGATTTCAGATGATGGTTTGAAGATGGACCCTGAGAAGGTTGAAGCTATACTTGATTGGCCTACACCTGAGAATGTCAGTGAGGTAAGATCATTTCATGGATTAGCAATTTTTTACCAAAATTTTATCAAAAATTTCAGTTCAATTTGTAATGCTATGACTGAGACAATGAGAGGAGACAAGAGAGAATTCAAGTGGACACATGGAGGTGATAAGAGTTTTGAGACTTTGAAGCAGAAGGTTGCTGAATTGCTTGTATTAGCCTTACTTGATTTCAATAAGGTATTTCAAGTTGAGTGATGCAAGTGGTAGTACAATAGGAGCTGTGTTGACTCAAGAAGGTAAGCCTGTTGCTTTCTTTAGTGAGAAGTTGAATGATGCTAAGAGGAAATATTATGTGTATGATCAAGAATTATATGCTATTGTTCAAGCACTGAAGGAATGGAGACATCATTTGATACCGAGTGAATTTGTGTTGTATACTGATCATAAGGCTTTACAGTAGTTGGGTAGTTAGAATAAGTTGAATCAGAGACATATGAAATGTGTAGAGTATTTACAGAGTTTCACATTTGTGATAAAACATAAGAGTGGAGTTTCTAACTAAGTTGCTGATGCATTGAGTAGGAGAAGATATTTATTGACTGAAATGAGAATTGAGGTTCTTGGTTTTGATGATATGGAGAATTTGTATATAAGTGACCCTGATTTTTCTGAGTTGTGGAGAATGTGCAGAGCACCTATTCCAGATCAACCGAGTAAGTATGAAGACCATTTCATTCAAGAGGATATGTTGTTCAAAGATATTTAGTTATGTATACCGAGAGGATCAATGAGAACCAATTTGATAAAGGAAAAATATAGTAGTGGTTTGGATGAACATTTTGGTATTGATAAGACATTGAGTTTGCTTAAGGAAAGGTATTTTTGGCCTCAGTTGTATAAGGATGTTCATAAATTTTTGAAGAGTTGTGGAGGTTGTCAAGTTGAAAAAGGAATAAGTCACAATATTGGTTTACATATACCGATTTCTATTCCTGAGAAACCTTGGAGTGATATTAGCATGGATTTTGTTCTTGGCTTACCGAGGACAAAAAGAGGTAATGATTCTATATTTTTGGTGGTGGATGGATTTTCTAAGATGACACATTTCATACCATGTAGAAAAACATTAGGTGCAGTGCATATAGAAGATATTTTCTTCAAGGAGATTGTCAGATTGCATGGATTACCGAGGAGTATCATCTTTGACCGAGACAGTAAGTTTTTTTGGCTATTTTTGGAAAACACTTTGGAAGAAGCTGGACTTTGAGTTGAATTATAGTTCTACATTTCATCCATAGATTGATGGAAAACAAAGGTTGTAAACAAAAGTTTGGGTAACTTGTTGAGATGTTTAGTTGGAGATAAACCGAGTAATTGGGATATGATGTTAGCACAAGCAGATTTTGCATATAATAATTTAGTGAATAGGAGTATTGGAAATACACCTTTTCATATTGTTAATGGCATACAACCGAGAGGTATATCAGATGTGAGAGATATTGTTGGCGAAGAGAAGAGAAGTGCAGAAGGAGAAAAAATTGCCGAGTTTATGAAAACATTACATGAGGAAGTGAAACATAAGTTGGAGCAAAGTACTCAGAAATACAAGGATAGTGCAAATAAATCAAGAAGACATAAGACTTTTGAGATTTATGATGAAGTAATGGTTCATTTGAAGAAAGGTAGATTTTCTATTGGAACATATGGTAAGTTGAAGATGAATAAATTTGGTCCTTGCAAGATACTGAGGAAGTTTGATAGTGGAAATGCTTATGAAATAGAATTACCTGATGACATGTATATATCACCTATATTCAACATTTCATATTTGTATGAGTATCATGAACCTAATGAAGAAGTGATATTGTCGAGTGATTATCCTAAGAAATAGATAGAAGAAGTTGAATAGATTTTGGAAGAAAGAATTGACAGAAGTACTAGAGGAAAGAATTACATGAAATACTTGGTAAAGTGGAAGAACAGACCGATTGAAGACTCTACGTGGATTTATTGAAAGCTGAGTTGGATTCAGCTCAAGTTGTACCACACTCATGATTTGAAGAATCATTTCTTTTAACCCCAGGTGTCTAATGCAGGAGCATCTTGGGTTCTTGGAAATCCTGTATCAACCAAAAATATGTTTGTTTGGGTTCGGTAGCTTGTTGGAGACTGCTAAGAAAAGTGCTTGGTAACTGCTCTCATTTGGTCGGTTGAAGGTTTGTTGGTTCATTCCACTGATCAAGCTCGGTTACTTGTTTTGGCTGACTTCACCGATGGGCCTTGGTGGTTGTTCTTGACTGCTTGGTGATTTCGCCGATTGGTCTCTGTTGCTCGGTAGTCTTTCTCACAAAGTTAGTTTTTGGATGCTGGATCTTGTGGCCAACATGTGCATTTAATTTTTGTAGCATAATTAATGTTTGGGTCTCTCATTGGGATTCATGTGGACCTAAATTTGGGTCATTGTTGTTTCCTATGTTGGATCTTTAGGAGCTTTTGGGGCTGACCTTTTCGGTAGCATTTTGTATAATAGTAGTGCTCTGTTATTAGATTAGGAGGCAATTTTAGGGCAGGAGTTAGATAGTAGATTTGGATCGAGGGTTTGTGACCTCTCATTTTTTAGGGATTTTCTGTAAAAGACTTTGAATGTATTTGGCCGTAATCAAGAAGGCCTTAGAGACCAACATGTATGAAGTTTGATGAAATAATACAAAGTCGGTATTCCTTCTCTCCTCTATATTTAAAGCTTCCATGTTGTATTCTGCAAGCTAGTTTGGTATCTAGGAGTGCCCTTGGCCCTAGTTACTGACCCTCCTTGCATCACGCTAAAACATAATATAAAAACCCTGTAGGAACACTAGCTCTAGCAAAAAATGAGGATTAGCATAGATTCAAACCAAAACCATCGTAAAATTAGAAATGATTATGATCGACGATGGTAATCATAAGAACATCTACTGCGACTAACATGGGGAATCTACAAAAGACACCAGAAATGTGTCACTTATGTAGGAGTTCTTATTAAAGCTAAGAAACTAAACACACCACACACAAAGAAAAACCCTAACTCTTTACACTAATTGAGATTACCCTTTTGCTAAAAGAAACCATTAAATGGACTTTAGAAGTAGCTACCCCAGCGACCCAATTTTTTCCTTTTCTTTAATGACTAATAATTTGTGGTAAAAGAGAGAAAATAAAGGTATTTCCCTTTCTTGGTGTGATACATTAGATGTGATTAAAATGTAACCTAAGTTGGGCATTTCCTCTGACATCACAGGAGACGACAGCTCAACATCTTCGACTAGAACCTCCTCATGCTTTGGAAAAAAACATGACCTAGGGTAAAATGCCAATTTGTTGCAAAATTAATGCCTTATGGGGAATCCTCTTGATAGTACTAGGTTGGAGTGATCAATCAAGACCGTATTATTGTGTTCTGCAATGATTACTTCTTGCTGGTTCCAAACTAGCTCACCTTTCTTTCTAGAAGAGATAGATTCTTGCACCTCTTCATCAGGTCGCTCATGAACCTTTTGTAGTGTATCTATTACATTGTGGGTCTCCACATCTCTCTGCTGCAACTCATAATATTATGATAAATGAGAAAATGGCTTGATATCTAGGGATGAGAAAAACTTCTCCAACTCATCCCAAAAAAATTTTCATCTTCAGATTCTTCATGCCTAACTATAATATTGCACATAGGTTGAGAGATGTCCTTATGAAAAAAACCCTCTGACTCAGGTAAAGATTCAAACACAAATCTTTGTCTCTCCAAGGAAAAATCAACTTCATTACTCTCTACTTTCTCTACAAAAGAGGGAAGTTCTTTAAATAAGAGAACTGGATCCTCTTCATTTTGTTCAATTTTCATATGTAGTAGGTTTGAATAGATAAACCTTCATCAATGTTCTTTTGCAACAATTCCTCATCGTCCTCCTCATTAGACTCTTCTTGCTTTGGCTGAGGTGAAATCTCATAATCAGAAGGCCCTTGTGGTGGAGTGGGTTTCCTGAAGCTTGGGATGTCATATTTAGGGGAAGGAACTACCTGGATTTCTATTTTTTTATATATTTGACTAATAAAATATTCACTAGTTATTCCTTTTTAGCTATTTGACTTGCAAGTTTGTCCTCAAACTATCTTTGTTGTTGGGCTTCCATTTCCTCTTCCCAAAATTTTGTTGCCTTTGGGCCATATTTAGTTGATTTACCTAGTTTTCAAAGTGCAACAACATGAATTTGAGCTCACTAATGCCATTTGAGGATGTTAGGGTTGATGAAGTAATGTGAGGGTAAGGATAGGCATACTGGACACGATAAAGTTTTTTTCCATAGAAGCATTCTGGCCATAACTGAACTGCGGCTGAGGTTAGTATTGGTAATGGGGAAGCTGAGGGGAGGTATTTTAATAATATGGAGGAAGATAAAATGCATATGCATGAAATGGGTCCATTTGTTAGAGCTTCATAGAAGCTAAAAATTTATAAAAAATTGGAGATGACACAAAATCACAAACAATCTTGTACATACCAGCACTACGACTACTTGAACCAAAGATTCTAGGTTTTTCACGGTACAGTCGCTATGGTGTATGATTTAAAATACATCTAAAGGCTAATATTACTGAAAATAACACCTAAATTCTCAGTGAATAATGATTGATTGGATACCAATGGGCCAGTGTAGCTGAGTAGTGTTTCTGTCCCATCGGGTATGCCAAAAAATAATTGTTGATGCCTAAAATTTCTCTTAGGTGTAACGGTCTATGAGAAGCTTTAGTGACTGGGGGACCTAGTGCTTTTTACTGAGCAACCTCCAGCGTTTTAGAAGCTGACTCTTCATTTCTTGTTGAGGGAAAAGGGAAGAAAAAAAGTAAAAAGCTTCAGAATGATAAGCTAAGCTTTTGGAACACTTTTGTGATGTATGAAAATCCGGTGTAAGGGAGCATAATAATGAATCAAAACACTCAACAACTAATAATCTAAACTACATACATGCTAAGACATAAAATGAAAACTTGAAATAATCTAAATGAAGAAAGTGAAAACCTTCTACAAGCTCATTCAAACTCCATTTTATTCATTGGATTTGTCCATTTGTTGTGGATGTGTGCTCATGGATGTGCTTCAAGCTTCAAGCTGTGATCTTAAACTGACATTATAACTCTTCTCTAAAAGATGGATTTATGATTTTCTCTCAAAATAGCATTATAACTCTACATGGAAGGTGGATTAAATTATGAAGGAATGAGGTTTCTTTTATAGAAAATGGGTGAGGAATCAAGGGTCGGGATGCAATCCTAAAGAGAGGCCCAGATGCACCTAGAAGAGAGCACCTGGATTGTGCTTCTTCAAGTGCATTCATATTGTGACAAGTGTCACAATATGATTGGGTTGAAAAGAGGGAGGAATGTGACCATTTAGGGAAGAGAGCCAAGAAGACTAGAAGATAAGGTTATTAATGAGGGTGCAAGAGCCTTAATGAGGAGTGTAATAGGCATTAATGATGCATGTAAGAGTATTAAATGCACTTGGATGAGGATGGCTTGAGAAATTTGACTTTGGGGAAGGGATTGAATTCCTAATCCAAAGATTAGGAATGTGACATCATTAGGAAGAGTTTAGGATTAGGGTTAGGGTTTAAGATAGGATTAGCAACGGTGAAGAGGTTGGGATTAGTTTGAACTCAGGGTTAGGTGGTTGGGATTGGTTAGGTTAGCATGTGTGAAGAGGTTGGGTTGAGTTAGAACTCAAGGTTAGGTGGTTGGGATAGGTTAGGTTAGGGGTTAAAGGGAATATTAATGAATTGAATTACATAAATAACATATTCATTCAATAATAGGGAAAAAGGGTTTTAATTAATTATTAAGCTATTGGTTGCTTTTAATAATTAATCAGGACTATAGCTAATTAATTGAATTAATTAGGGCTAGGGGATGACATAGGTCAATTAGATAATGCTTAATTACTTAGTTGATATGTGCTAGAAGGCACTAAATATGATTAGACGTGTTAATCAGATTTAGGTGTCTACATTTTGCCCCTCTTCGACATAGTATTAGAATAACACTATTTCGAAGATGTTTAAAACAATAGACGACGCAAAGATGTGAATGTAGGCAACAAAGTTTCCCCAGAGTGATGATTAGGATAGAAGTTGGCTAAGGATGATCAGGATGATGCCCCCTCGAGAGGGCAACAAGGAGAAGAGGCGAAGCCCTGGAGGCATCTCGAAAAGACGGATAGGAGAGACAAGATATAAGAAAAAAGGAAGGGGGGATAGAAGAAAGGGGGAGGGGATAGAAGAATGAGGGATGGGATAGTCAGGTTTGCATCCAAGATGAAGGGTTAGGTTTGAGATGAGATTTTATTTTTCTTGAAGCTTGAGCGAGGGGTATTCTGGGATGGAATACCACCATGTAGTTAAACGCTTATTTTGATATAGCAATGCTAGAGACCATGCCAAGGTTACTAGGAACACGAGGCCTTATCACCGGTGTTGTAGAGGACTAACACAATAGACACATGGGGGTTTCCCCAGCATCACAAATGAGTCCCAGAAGAGCCATGGTCAAAATGATGTTGGAAAAGCCCACAAGAAAATGACACTTCCCAAGTGCAGCATGCGAAACCAAACAGATTACATACATGCAAGGGTCATATCTGACTGACTCACAAGCAGAAAAAAAAGATCAAGCTCCCTATCCTAGGTGCATCTATTCGCATCATACCATGATATAAATAATCATGGCAACCTTGAGGAGGAGAACAACTGAAAAGAATCAGGAATGATAATCAAGAACCAAAATCAAATTTCAAGATCAAAAATTCAATAACAAGACGCCTTTTGCCAGAGAGATCAACGATATGGGATGATGATTGGATTGAAATTAGGTCAAGAGGAAGGATACATCCTACAAGAACCCAGTGATGATGATGATCTAGATCCTACAAGAACCCAGTGATGATGATGATCTAGATTTAGGTCAACAAGAGGAAGGATACATCCTCAAGGACCCATTTCTAGAAAGATGATTGGATTTAGGTCAACGAGAGGAAGGATACATCCTCAAGGACCCATTTCCAGAAAGATGATGTCAAGTGTGAATTTGATTGGCCAAAGATGTGATGATGATCAAATTGCTGAAACAAGATTTCATCATAAAGAATTTGCTGAAGCACATGATTCAGAAATGGAACTGGATCACTTTCTGCAAAGGAGACCGACCAAGGACGCAAGATATGTACAAGTGAGACCAGACTCAAGACTGGATTGACACGGACAAGATATGTACAGACTGAAAGCACATGAAGCTTAGAGAGAATGGATGAGATGAGGCTGATATGCATCATGTTGCCCCGGTTGAGCTAAAAGGCCAAGATAGAGGAATAGCAGATGGGGTGCTCTAGATGTGGGAATGATTTAATCCCAAAGAAAATACAAGGATTGGGAAGGACGCATCCCAATGATGATGAGTGGATTGTGATCAAAGCTTGAAACAAGGCTAAGGGTGTGCTTGCATGGGCTGATTGCTTCTTGACTTTGGATAGCTGGAGGATGTGGATAGGATTTGCATGTGATGGTAAGTTACGAGGAGAAGTAGGATTAGAATGGGTGGCATTGGGTGCATGAGGATAGCCTAGAGCTAGATACAAATGATAAGGGAAGAAACAATTGATGGGATATATGAAAGGAGGAATTGGAAGATGGAGGAGATGTTGGGGAATGCAAAGAGGGAAGCATTGGATGGAAGGAGTTTAGTAGAGGAATGGATGGATATTTGAAGGATTGTGGATAGGAGAGGAGGATTAGGAAATGATAGGTGGATACGAGAAGGTCTCCAAGGAATACGTCACCAAGGATCAGAATGCCCCCACTTAGGATAGGTCATGCATGTGAGGAAGAATTAGGAGGGGATACGATAGGATGAAAGAGAGGATAACAAGAGGATGATGGAGGTGAATGGAAGATAGGACGAAGGGTGGATAAGGGAGGAAGATAGTGCAGAAGGATAGATGAAAGGAAGGATGGGTGGATAAAAGGATAGGTGGATAAAGACGGGAGATGGGAGATGGATGTTAAGAGATGTCCAAAAGCATGTAGATATGGTGGCCTGTATATTTCTCATCAAGATCCAGAGGAGGATGGAGGAAGTGAAAAGGACAAGACATGATATGGATGGTAGATGGATGGTGTCCATAAGGAACTTGTGCCCACAAGTATGAAGAGAAACTGGATGGAGGAACTATGCATGATGCCTCTTTACCTGGTTTTCATCATGGTACTTGTCCAAGGTGCTTGTTTGCCAAGTTTTCACCAGTGGATGAATTGATTTCTCTTTCTTTTTTTTTTCTTTTTTTTTTTTTGGGGGGGG
>MU226321.1:865215-878693 GCA_018584345.1 Thuja plicata
TTATGTTGGTTTCTAGTACGTGCTCTAGTTGAAGGTTAGGGTTCATGTTGGTTGAACATGTTATGGTTAATTTCTCAATTGGGTTTAAGGATCTACTTTTAAATTAGGTTTACATGGTTAGGGTTCAGATATGTTTGTTTAGTGTTAGGGTTTATGTTGGTTAACATGTTCTAGTTTCGTGTTAGTTTCTAGCTAATGCCACGTCATGTGATAGATAAAATAGATAAAAAAACACTTGAATACATGTATGTTCGAAAGAAAAATTCAATCTAGCACGTTAAGGTTTATGTTGATTTATGTTTCAGTCTCATGTGTTGGTTTCATGTTAGGTTTCTGTTAGGGATCAATATGGTCAAGGTTTCATGTTAGGGTTCATGTTAAGGTTTATGTTAAAATTCATGTTTCAGTTTCATGTTAGGGTTCAAGATGTTGGTTTCATATTAGGGTTTCACATGTTAGGGTACAATGTTATGTTTAATACATGAATGTTACATAATACTAATGTCTTGTAGTTCATTTTCCTAATGTTTTGTAACATTTTGCTAAGGTTTTCTTAGGGTTCATGTTAGGGTTCAATATGGTTAAGTTTCATGTTAGCATTCAATATGGTTAAGGTTTCATGTTAGGGTTAATGTTAGAGTTTTTAAGTTGATTTATGTTTTAGTTTTATGCTAGGGTTAATTTGTTAGATTTTATGTTGATTTATGTTTTAGTTTCATGTTAGGGTTAATTTGCTAGAGTTTATGTTGATTTATGTTTCAGTTTCATGTTGGTTTTATGTTTTGTAATATTTTCCTAATGTTTTGAAACATATGTAATAAAACTAAATTAATTAACTAAATAACATTTTCCTAATTTTTTGTAGCATTTTCCTAATGTTTTAACACATTCCTACTATTTTGTAACATTTTCCTACTGTTTTCTAATATTTCCTACTATTTTGAAACATTTGTAATAAAACTAAATTAATTAAATAAAACTAAGTTAATTAACTAAGTAAATAAAATATAATCTTAACTGAAAAAACATTAAATCTACATAAAACAATATTTTATATTTTCTAAAATTAAAAATAACAAAATTAAAACAAAAAACATCAAATAATAGTGCAACTACATTAATTTAACTAAAGAAAACTTAAAAATATTTAAAAAAAAATTTAAAAAAATTTAAAAAAAAAAACCTATTTTTGGTCGAAGTTTCCCTATTCCGCTCCGCAATTCTCGGAAGGCGCTCAGTGCAAATGAGCCGCTCAAACCAAATTTCGGCATATATATAATTTTTATGGGTTTCGGCCGAACCTGTTTCGGTCGGACTGGTTTCGGCCGAAACCCATCTGCCACATTGACGCCACATGGCGCCGCATGTGCGCCACGTATATACAGTCGGACATGTTCTGGCCGAAACCACCAAAATGGTCCTCAAGTGTGACACAACTCCATACTTTTACCCAATAATATGTTATTACTAGCCCACCAAGGAACAAGATGCATGCCAATATGTCAAGTGGTATTTGGCCTAACAACATCATAAATACCTAATTCATGCACCATCACAAGTGTCAAAACTTCAACCCATTTGGTACATGTAGCCATCAAGGTATGTGTTCATTGCTTTTATGTGCCATGTTTGTTGTTGTCCCATCATAAGGCACACTAAGGTCATCAAATACCTAATGATGCATTGGTGCTTCCTTTTTGTTTATTGTATGGTTTCAAGTCAACCCTTTATGCATTATATACATTGTCACCTTGGTCTTTATATGTTGTTTGTATCATATCCATTACTATATCAAATTAGGGGCTCACAACATGTCAACATAGTACATGCATTCAAACATACAATACCTCATTAATCAAAATAATGTATCCATTATCCATTACCAATTGTCTATTTTTATTTTAAATCATTATCCAAATGGCGCAAATGATTGGCTAGCTTATTTAATTGATTCATTAGTTTTTTATACAGAAATTGTATCATCAAGGTTTTCTTCTTGTTTATGCTAAGAACAAAAATAAACATCATCTACACTGATCATATGCATCATCATATCATACAATTATTTTCATAATCATCATAAATACATCATACACCCATCATCATAATGCAATCACATGCACATCAAATACCATAAACATCTCATAAAAATATGCATCACATCTATAACATTGTATTCAATTACTATACATCATATAAATCATAATTAATAGCCATCATATAAATCATAAATCATCATGTAAATCATAATCATCATAGAAATAATACAACCCATAAAACATAAATCCTAATATCCATACATCATTAGATAGCTATAAACATGTATGCATCCACCCAATAAATTATACTCATCATATAGGTAGAATAATCTCATAAAAATAGAGTACATCTAGCTCCATAGAATTAAAAAATAGATTTGTAAAAGTCAAAATATATGCATCATTAAATTTTTTTTTAAATGTATTATAGAAGATTTGAGTTGAGCACCATCAACATGGACTTTGCCATTAAAGGCTGAAAACATATACATCATAGTACATAAAAAAAGTACATCTAGCTCCATAGAATTAAAAAATAGATTTGTAAAAGTCAAAATATATGCATCATTAAATTTTTTTTAAAATGTATTATAGAAGATTTGAGTTGAGCACCATCAACATGGACTTTGCCATTAAAGGCTGAAAACATATACATCATAGTACAGAAAAATAGAGAACATGTCTCACTATCTATGACTAATATCATCCCCTATTATCTTGCATATATCCCTCTAGGTGGTAGAGGAGATGGATGCATAAAGATAGAGATCAAATACTTGCGAGTGATGGCTGATAAATTATTTAGCTAAGAATCCCAATCATTTTGAGATGCATCAATTTATGACCTATTTTAAGATCTATAAGAGCAAAAGTCAAACTTTGATAAGAATTTTATTACAATAGGACATTTATGAATTGTTTTGCAACTTTGGAGGTATAGAACAACCATAACTTTGAAGTGGAAAAATAACCACTTGTTATTTTCAGTATGCCTATACGGGTACATATATATAAATGAAAACAAAATTTTTTTCACAATACTCTAGTTGGCACCATAACCCATTCTCAATATACTTTTGACATATTTTCAACATATTTCAAAGTAGGGAAAAGTAGATTAAAGTGATAGATCTTTCCAAAAAAAATCATATTTTTTTTGAGTAGGCCAGGGGTTTAATAATCTAGAACAAGTGTCCATTTATACTTGTCCTAGGTACAAGAAACAACAAATAACAACTACTTGAATATAAATTAGTTTAGCTTAAGCCCACTAGCTATGCAATGTGAGTTCTGAAACATGAAGGTTGATTCCATGCCTTCCTAGTGAGTTGGATCATATCTACAATCATAGATTCTAATTGAATATAAGGATGATAAACCAAAAAATGAGATTGCCTTAATAAAGGTTATGTTTCACTTTTCAAGATCAAATAAAAGTAGGGTCATAAAGAATATTAAATCAATCAAAATTATCACGCAATCTAATCTAAAAATTCAGAACTTTCAACACCAAATCAATCAAAATAATAAGCCCAAATCATATACTCAAGACTTTGTATCACATAAAATGACAAAAACTAATGATAACCATTTCTTTTAATTATATATAGGCTTATATAAGATAATTTTAATTGGTGAACAAAGAAACCCTTCCATGGCCAATAAAATAAGCACACAAATTTTCTGGTAGCACAAGGCTTTCCCACCAGAATTTGGCTCATTTCTATGAAAACCCGTTTTCTAAAAACAAGATGCATATATACAGAGAATGTTTTCATTCTCTGTTGCAGAAGAAAATAAACATTAAAGACAGAAATCTGTTTCTGAAGGTTTAAGGAAATCTGTTTCTGAAGGTTTAAGTAACTTGAAGAGGAAATCCTCAACATCCTTGGAATTAGACCATTCATGGACTTGGGCCTTCACCAATTCTGGATTCTTCTCAATTAGCTTCGAAAGCGGATACCTATAAAAACAAATAAAATCAATTGATATTTCCCATTTCTTAAACAGAACAGCTGAAAATGTGCATATGGAGTTAAATTTCTCACTCTTTTCTGGGCAGGACATCATCTCCCTCCACTAATTTTGAGGTAGGGCAGAAATCTCCACTCCCATCTCCCAGATAAATAAAACGCTTGTTCCACCCATTTTCTATGGAGTTCCTCATTTCAGTAATGATTGCTCCCTTTAACACACAAAACATACATTAAGCATAAACACATCAAAACATGTCATTTTTATGCTTTCATCCACACAAAATGCTAGTTAAAAGCGTATGGAAAAGAAATCTGACCTTGCACATATTGGGAGGGCAAAGGTTGCAGCCATGGGGATCTTCTGTCAAGGGGTGGAATGGGCAAATTCTCAGTCTCCCATCCTCCTCAATAAATGCAGGGTTTGTCTTTATCTCAGAGAAATAGTGGAGCAAATCATGCATTTCAAGGATGGTTTTAATGAAAAACACATTAGCATCACTCACAATACGAAGATCACACCTGCAAACAAAACAAAACAAAACATTGGCATAACTATTGAAACTGGAAGTATTATCTCTTTGCTCCTTCAAAACCAGAGAGAACTGAAAAAAAAACATAGAGATGTTGAAAAAAATTAAATGAAAATCCCCTATTACTCACCCCAAGGAGAAGGCAAACTTGATTGCTCTGATGGTCTCTGGATAAAGAGGAATCGTCCTTAACCCACCTTCAATGTCACTTATTGTCTTCCCCTGTTCATGTAGCTCACCCATCATTTTATCCTGCAAGCCCCAGATTCAAAAAAGACTCAAAACCTTGTTAAAATTAAAGGAGAATGAGAAACTCAATAATGGGTCAAGGAAGATTGATTCAAAAACTTGGATTAGCAGTAAAGCTTATTGGGTCAGTAAAATCAAATGACCTATTTATAACAACATTCATAAGGCCAAAACAGTCTATAGGATTCAAGAGCAGCACACAACCCTCCTGAAAACAGGGCATAAAAATAGAACATTAAATATTTCTGAACTTTGTAATCCCCATTCGAAATCTGTTCTCTCACGGTGAATTTTGATCATAAAGTTTGCACCAAGAACATTAAAATCGACAGTGAATGAAAAATAATTCAAAACTATAGAATTGAAACATCAGACAATGAACAAAAAATATGGCTCACCATGAGAGGATTCCATGGAAGAGTGGGAAGCAAGGATTCAAAGAGTGGAGTGGCTCCGAGCTGCTCGATCACCCATGGATCACTGTCACAGTCTACAATGGTGAGATCAAAATCAAAGACTACGACTGTGTCCATCTTGAAAACTATTAAACTTGATACAGAGCACAACTACTGATGTTCCAGAGAATGCAGGATTGAAAGTGAATGAACGTAGAGCAATTAGGCATTGGTTTAATATAGGAGGGAAAAGTAGGAATATGCCAAGGAATGAGAGATTATTCCTTTCCAACTATGTGTACTGAAAAAGTGCGTGGAATCCACCACTAGTTTCAGAAAATGATTTCAACCATCCTCGCCACTCAAAGGCGAATATTCACATCAAGTGTTCGAAACATGCTTTGCTTTTGTTTTAACATGGTGTTTCGTTTCGACACGTCGTCTCGTTTAAGCCGCTACTATGTTTCCGACATGCCGTTGAGTTGCATTACAAACAACAATTGTTTTTGAATCCCATCCATTGTGCGGTGCATTTTTGTTTCTTCCTTTTTCCAGATTATATTTAATTCCATTATCTAATGGTTTTTGTGTAATCAAATTGTTATCCCATGGTTTTAATATTTGAGTGGGACTTGATGAATTATTAATCATAAGTTGTAATTTCATATAAGATTATAGAGTATGTTTTTTAATGAATAGGTCACTATATTTCTATTATATGATTATATTATTCATATTCGCAAAAAAAAGTGGGTGGAAGAAATCTCTTTTTGAAGTCCAAATGCCGATAACACCTAGAATAAAATATAATAATAACTACAATAAAATATAATACCAAGTTGTTGCACAACAAGAGTTAAAGCACTAGTAGGAGGAGGGGGCCTTGATAATTTGATTTACCACATATATCAGCGAGCTTTGAAGTATCCAAGGGAGGTTCCCAACCATCATTACCATCAGCATCCTTTTTGTCTTCATCAAGAGGTTGAGTGTTAAAACAAGGTGAGAGAATTTGTCAAATTTTGGCCAACCACGAAATCCACAATCAAGATCTCGAGAAGAAATAGAGTGGTGACAAAATTGAATTGAGACCTTCCTCTTTGATATTAGTTGCATAGTCTTAAATAGTTGGCATCTTGATGTATACCATGGTGTATATTAGGCTAGATATTGTGCATATGATGGGAGTTATGAGTAGGTATATGAATAATCCTAGAAAAGAGCATTGAGATGCAATAAAGTGGAGAGGTATTTAATATCAGTCTAGGTTTTGAAGGAAATCAGTAAAATGTCAAAGGTGAACCACCAAAAGGAACAATAGTAAATGCATTCAAGAATATTGATAAGAATGAGGAAAACAAGAAGAAAGAAAATGTTTTTTTCTTAGAAAACCAACGGGCATAACAAAGCTTTCAAAAGAGCATTTCTTCCAATTTCATATGGCTAGGTTCCAATACTATTTCTCTAGTTATTGCTTTCTTTTGTAATCATTATGCTGCATGATATTTTATCCTATAATATGAGACCCCCTAGCTTGATAATTATTAAATGACCTAGGATAAGATAAGATAAGGTGGGATCTAAAAAAGACAACTAAGACTTCTAGAAGGATTCCTAGGACCTAAGAAAACTTAACTTGTGAATAGGACCTACTAGTAACTAGTTAGGTAAAATGCTTTGTTCACACTGACAGATTCACATGCACATCAAATTGGGAAAAAATATAATGGTGAAATTAGCTTAATCATTCAATTTCTCATTTAATATATTATGTCCACCTTGATGGACACAGTTTAATGTGCTACAATAAAGATATCAACAAGTTGCTTACTCTTGTATTAGAATTGGCTTATAATCGTATATGTCCATCCCTACTCATCTCAATTTCAACCCTACTCACACTGATCTTGTCTATTTTTCCCCCACCTCAAAACCAACTTTGTATTCCTTAAGTTCATTTACAGGGATGCAAAATCAATCTAACTCATTTCTTAATAGCTTAGAAATGACCCTTGAAATTTGGAACTTAAAATTTATATTCAAACTTTCTTGCTCCCTTATACTAGCTTCTATGAACTAAACTAGCACACATTTATGCAATATGTTTCTATGTCATGAAATTTATATACATTCATTATGTGTTAATTTGTATAGAGAAGAATATTAAAAAGATAAGTAGAAAAGTAAGAGTACCATTTGATTCTAAAATATAGTATATGTTTGTGAATCTTGTGTTCAATTTTTCTCATCATGTTTAATTTAGTTTGTTAAGGGGTTTGACCTAAGAGAACCCATCCACCTATTGAGTTGAAGGAAATCTTCTCATTAGTGTCTTTAGATACTATCTTGCTATACTTAAATATTGAAAAGGTGAAGCTCGATAAGTACTCAAATGCATTTTCTACCAAATCAATGTTACACACTCTAGATCATTCTTGTATACAAAGTTCAATCACATAAGACACAACTTCAATCTAACCAACTTCTTTATAATTATAATTTATGATAAAAATTTATAATCAAAATAATAAACAACTATCAATCATTAAAAATATATATTTTTATTTCTATTATTTCAAAAATTATATAATTTATTGCAATTCTAAATTACTTTATATATTATCAAATCTAATAAAATTAAATGCATTTTTATTTTATTTAAATATATAAACGCTTCCTTCAAATTCCTTGAATTCTCTTCATCCAAAATGATTCTCAATTGATTTATTGTAATATTTATATTTGTTTAAAACTTAAAAATTTATTTGAGAACTAAAGAATACTCTTTTTTCCTTCTCTTTATGCAACTTATGCAATTGTACTTGCAAAAGAGCTAAAACAAAAATCCTTTTTTGATCTTGTATGCCCCTAAAATATCTTATTCTTATCCATGATATTCTTGTACTTTGCAACTCCAATTAATTTCCGTTATCCTTAGTATTGGATTCCCTTCCCTTCGAATTTGGAACCTTCCCCAATGACCATCTTCTTTTGGGATCACATATTTGCAACGAAAGGATTATCGCATTCATGTTATTTAATAAAAAAACACTTAGCATTTTCCTCATATTAACTAGTATGAAATTGGTTAAATGTGTACGAGTTTAAAAAATAGATTATTATTGTGTGAGGAACAAATTGTTTTGTTAAAGTTTTTAAATGCTATTCTTCATTGTTTTATATGTATTGTATGTTTTATTATATATGCACGTGGATTGTAATTTCTCTTTTTGTATATATTTTTAAATAATAGAATAAGTATCGAGATTTAATGAAAAGTAATGATAGAACATCACTGCATGTGGATTGTAATTTCTCTTTTATGTATATATTTTTTAATAATAGAATAATAGCATGTCTTCATGCTGCTGCTTAGCTTATATTTGTTAGCAGCAGATGCTCAACTTTTTGTGGCATTTTTGCTACTTAATTTTAAGCAATATTTTAAATATTATTTAAAAAAAAAAAAACTTTTAGTCATTTGTATTGTAAATAAATATAAAATCAAAATTGTAGGCAAATAAAAAGGAGATGGAAAAAATGGTGAGGACATGGGGACATGATATAAGTATCGAGATATAATGAAAGGTAATAATAGAACATCATATTTATATGTGCATGTGGATTGTAATTTCTCTTTTATGCATATATTTTGTAATAATAGAATAAGTATCGAGATATAATGAAAGGTAATAATAGAACATTATACAAATATTAATTAATGTATATAATCTTTTGTAACTCACAAGTATATAGTTTTTATATGTAGCATATAATTTTTTTATATATTTAAAAATCATTATATTCAAAATTGTATCTTATGTATTTAGTTAAATTACTATTAAGTGTTTCTTATTAGTCATTCTTTTCTATTTATTTAATCTCTTGTTAGCTTATATAACTTATAGAACTTTTTAATCAACATTTCAAATCATGCCACTTGTCTCTTGTTCTACTGCGAAATTTGAATTTATGTGATTCATGGTAGTTGTAGGTGATGGGGGAGAAATTCCCCCCTCTAGGGAGCCCTGGATGATGGTATTGGGGGTCCCATTGTAACAAAGAATGCCACTGAAATTATCAATGTCCCTTCATAGGAACTCGAGGCCCACAAGGTGGGTTCTCTGCTTGGCCTCAGATCCCTAGTGGCGGGCTTCAAAAAGATGAGTCAGGCAAAAGATCGCAATGGTGCTCTACCCGAGGGGTGGAAATAGGTCCTAATGAAAGAGAGCTACACGGAGGCAGAGCAATTTGTTGCTCCAGAGTGCACACAAACATAGGAGGGATCGACTATCATGGTTCTGAATGTTATTGTTGATTTTATTGTTTTGCCTATGAACAATACCTTTGTTGGTTAATTTATTTCTTTCAGGCCAACTATTGATATGGCCAGGAAATGGGTCTCCCAAAGATGCAAACTTAAGGGGAGTGTCACAACCAGTGTTATGTATGGTGCCTTGTTTCTTTTCAAGTTTACTGTGGTGGAAGACTTGACTACCATCTTGTTAGGTTCTTAGGCTTATGGGAAACACCTTTCCCTATGCAGATGGAAGTTAGGCTTTGACCTTGATGTTGATCTCGACTGAACAACCCTAGTTTGGGTCCGCATGCCAGGACTCCAGCTTGAATTCAGGGATGAACATATCTTTTGTTGGACTGGCAATATTTTTGGCAACTATGTTTCTACGAATGAGGTAACTAAGGAAAAATACAGGTTATTATTTGTCTATTTTTGTGTTAATGTGGCTACTAATAAAACTCTTCCCAACTTTATTACCTTGCAATATAAATTGAGAAAGTGGGCTCAAGCACTGGTGTATGAAAATGTCGCTATTTTCTACCAAAAATGCTCTAGATTTGAACATGTGATTTCAGACTACAAGGCCCTGATAAAGAGTTGCAAAAGTTAAAGGGTATCTCTACCTCCACCCTTAGAGTCGATGCTCCCCCTAAGGTGGGGGTTCTAACTTTGAGAATGATGAATATCCCTTGATAGACGGATTGATGAAGCTTATGGAAAGCCCTAATAAAGATGAATACATGGTGGACTTCCTAGGTGCTACAAAGTAGATTCCTTCTTTGGAAGAAGAGGACATTCCCCCCTCTACAAATGTTTTATCTCACTCAGGGTATACCTTTTTCCCCTTCTCTAAGACCAGGGTTGATACCCTATATAAGTTTCTACTCACTCCCACCTCTTTGAGTAAGACATTCTCCTTACTGAATGCATCTACCAACACTCTGATGAGTGATGATGATTGCACGATATAGAAGAACAAAAAAAAAAGGTCAATGTGGGAGGAGATAATAAGGCTAGTTGGTCATCACAGCGCATTACAAGGCAACGAGAAATCACAAGGGAAATCGCTAATAGTGGGTAGAGGACCCTAGATTCCACAACCAGAACTAAGAAATGAAGTTTCTCTCATAGAACATGAGGGGGTTGAATGGCTCCCAATTTTTCTTTCTTTAAGGGATTATATCCTTAGAAATAGTATTGATGTTCTTCTTCTACAAGAAATCAAGATGACGCAAGGGTTCTTGGACATCCTCCTAGTGTTGTATGAGTATTTAACTAATGATGCATCTGGTGGTATTGTCACCATGTGGAATCCACAAAAGATAGATGGAGAACTAATTTCTTCTAACCAAAATTTCTTAACTATCAAATTTAGCTCTGATGGCATTGTTTGTGTTGGTTAGATGCACATATGTATTGGAAGACATATTTTGGATGTGTTGGCATTGATGTCAACATATCTATTGGATAGTTTGGACAGTGGTGCAGTATGCTCATAGGTTCGATGAGGTTCGGTTATTGAATAAAAGTGGTTGCGGACATTATGAGATGTTATAGATAGTCTGTACTTGGTTTATGTAAAGTTATAGAGGTGCACATGATGATTTAGATATGATATGAGGCATGGTATGGTGACTGGTTCTTATACTGGAAGACTGTGTTGACAGTGTGACTGCAATTCATCCGGTGTGCATTTCTAGGTTAATATTTTTCTCCACACATTTGGGACATTCTGATGTGTCCTCAATTCAAAAGGTTCATGGTTCAGAGGTCCGCAAAGCATTTTTCAGGTGTTATAATGGATGTTGATAGTGTTCTTAAGGTTCGACATGAGAGATGCTGGAAAATATGATCATTTGGATGAGTTCAGATGTTTTTGTGTTATTCATGATGCCTATGGATGTTCTTGGATTATGTTCCTACTAAGTTGGTGGTCCACATTGATTGTGGTGACCAATTTGAAGGATTTTTTAGTCGGTGATAATTTTCTTATGTTCTTTGTCGACTTGATCAATAAAATGTTTTGTAGAAGTTCAAGGCGTGATTTGTGGTCATGTTATGAGCTCGAGGTTGTTGATAAGGATCATTTATATGTTTTGGCTGGCATACTTTGATCAAGATTATTATTGTTGGCGCATGGATTTGAAGTTTGAAATTAGGGTTGGGTCGACCTTGTTAATCTTTCAAGGTTGATGAATATATATGCTTAGGGCAATATTTTGTATTGCAGATGCTTGTCTGATTTTGAAGCAAGGGTGGTAGATCTATTGGAGATCAGACTGTTCGACTATAAGAGGCAAATAAGGGTTGAACATAGATTTTCATTATACTTCATTGGGACTGACCTAGGCATAAGGAAGATGCCATTATACAATTCATAAAAATTCTTATGATCATTGTAGTGATCCTTCTACAGTGTTGTAGCCCTTTTATATTTGAGAAGTGAGCTCTAGACAGTATGCTTGAATGTATGTACATTCCCCATTTGTAATAAGTTATACTTCTAACAAGGTATAATATTATTGTGGGTTTCATCCCCACTGAAGTTTTTCCCCTAGCCAGGGTTCCTCGCTAAAAATCCTTGTGTTATGTGTTGTGGACGTGTTTCTGATTAATGCATGCAAGTTTAATTCATTAAGATCAGAAATAAGGGTTTTAAGGTTTAAGGTTTTTTAAAGTTTTGAAGCTTTGGAACAACCGATTCACCCCCCCTCTCAGTTGTTTGATGCCTTTTTTCCTACATTTGGTATTAAAGCCAAATCCATAGCCATTTGAAGTTTGGAGGTGCAGTGACGATTCAATCATCATAATTATGCAAGAAATTTTTAAACAACAATATCTCAGTCACCTGGACTCCTTTTTTTGAGTTTTTTTATTTGGTGTATAATTTTATGCTCTACATAGTAGTGGAGGTGGTTTCTAATCTTTGTGCTTGATTTTAAAAAAAAATCACATAATCCTATTTTTGCAACTTCCAAGGTCTCATATGGGCTCATAAAGACTCCTTTTAAGGTGCATTTTTTTCAAAGTGTGTGATTTTTCTATATTTAATAGCGGTGATATCAGTTTATAGTGACTGTGATCAGGAATTTTACTTTCAAAATTTGGCTTAGTTTTGCAATGGTAATGCATAGACCTTAGTTTGGTCTTTTGATAGTGATCTAAGTCTATTATAGCCTAGTTGTGACAATTGTAATCACTGAAAAAGATAGTCCAAGAAAGAAAAAGAAAAAGAGAAAAAAGGGGAAAAAAACAATTTTTCTTTATTGTTTAATAAGTTTTTTAGTATTTTTTTGAAAGACTTTTAAATAAGTTTTTTTTAAAAAAAATTCAATAAATATGTAAAATTGGGAACACAATTTTTTGTCCACCTACCATACCTATTGCAAAAATCCATCTTCCAATTAGCAGCCATGGGAATTAGTTGCTCCTATATTTTCTTGGCACGTCAAGCAATCAAAGGGCATCATCAATGAACATTTGCAACATATTCTTGGTGGCTTCATTATTAGTTTCCAAATTTGCATTGTCATATCATGTTGTATTCTCTTGCATGAGCTATGTTGTGCACACACTAATAAAAAGTGTCATCCTTCTTTGTACTTTGTCATTGATGACATATTTGATGTAGTCCTTCCGTACTCAATAGATTAGGAAGTATCTTGTGAGACTTGGTACATGGCTCCACATGAGACTTACAATGTACCAATTTTCCATTGGCGGTGCATAGATCTAGAGGTGACTTAGAATGTACCAATATTTCATTTGTAAGTATTCATTTGATGCTCATGAAGGTGTCTCCATGCCTGATCTCTCTCATATTGCAATGGGTGATTAATCATAAGTTCTTTATCAATATTGGCACTTGGTTTTTTCACACTTTTGACATTATTGATGCAATATTGGCTCTATTTTATTCTTATGGAGAAGAATTGGTTGCAATCTCAGACCATCTTTACAAGATATTTGACATTGAGGGGGGGGGGGGG